>MQRK01249281.1:43773-54114 GCA_001938485.1 Girardia tigrina
ATATATATATATATATATATATATATATATATATATATATTAAATGGATCCCGCGTTCTCTTTTTTTCATTCGCCTTGAAAAAACTAAGAAACAAAACTTTTTTGTGATTCTAATTGTTTTTTATGTTTGTAGCTTTACAATAAAAATTTTGTAAAAAATTTTAGTTGGAAATTAATTTTAATAGTTTTTTTAAAAAAAAGATTAATGCGAAAAAATTGTAAAAAGAATTTGTTTAAATAGATCGGATGATATTGAAGGTTGAAAATTTGAAATGTATTAATAATCGATCGAAATTGCCTTTACTTATCATTTTCTTTTTTCTTTATCATTTTTCTTTGGAGTTTTATCGAGATGAAACGAATCAGTGATTTGAATAACAAATTCGACAATGTCTTGAGAAAAACTGGGCTTGCCGGATGCAGTTATTTCAGTATTTACGAGCTACAAATCGACGATCTGATTGGCGAATACCGCAGATGTCTCTCTTGCTTAATTGAGACTTGCCACAAGAAATTCGATCTGATTTTCCTATTTTGCTGTATCCTGTAGCAACTGGTAAATGAGTACTAGCACACGGATACGAGCGAAGCGAAGCAATTCTTTGATGACATTTGGCGGTTGATTTCCGTGTAGTCAAACGAGACCAATGAGGATTTACAGTTGAAATATCCAGCTTCTGCTAATTCCAATAATTCGGTGAAAAATATCGACCTAGAAAAAGAAGATCGCGAGATGTTTGTTAATACTATTCTGCTGCGGATGATCAAGCAGCATCAAATCAAAGTAAAACGGGCCCAGCAAAATGAGAAAGTTTCCCTGCGCAACCCTGTTACCTACGTCCGATTCTCGGGGCAACCTGAGTGTCGGGCGGATCAATGTTAAATTATTTACAAATGTTTTAAAGAGCACATTAAGGATTTTTCCTTTACTTCAAATTGAAGTAATTTTAAAGACTATTTTAAAATTAAAAGAAGTAAAAACTCTAAATTCACAAAAAAAATTAAAAGATTCGAATAATTTTTTTACAAAATTTTTTTAAATAAATATGAACGGAATTCCTCAATGAACAATCAACAATCCACAAAAGAATGAATGAATAAATGTATTAGGAATTAACAAATAATCAACACAATAAAAATATTTAGACATAATTGCGTTGTTCTAAGCTGATACATATTTTTATGCTATTTTAATAGATATAACTGTCCTTTTTCAGGCAGTAGAATTGGATAAAACTGAGCAACAGGAATTTCGTGGCGACCACGAACAAGGGGTAAATATTATCGTCTATACAATCAAATAATTGCTTATGAATTGTAGAGAACCTATCGTATAATGAGCTATGAAGTTACTGAAAAGAATGATACATTCAACAAACAAATGGGTATGAACTGTTCTGAGCCAAGCAGCGTACCTAATTTTATCGGAAGCCTCTAAGGACATCATTTTGAAAGCTACTGCTTACAACTAAAACTACTTTTCGTTTATGCAAAATAACTATCAATTTACATTTTTGTTTTATTAGATGTACTTTATTATTATAATGTTCTCCTTTGTCTGTAGTTTTTCATTGTTACCAGAATTGGAAATCTTGCTAATGTACATTGAAAAAGTAAATTAGTTACCAAGAGCACAGCGCTGTCAATAATACAATACTATACAATATCATACAGTCATCAATATGGAATAATTTTACGGAATTTATTACGATATTGAATATTAAGTTAAAAATATTTTTTTAATGTGATCATTGAATATGCTTTGATTTGTGTCTTCTTCCTCTTCACTCTTTATTATGGTTTAATAAAATAACATTTTATCGGAAGTTATTTGCGAGAATAGGGGCAAAATAAGAAAATGCTTTTCGAGATAACGATCCAATCATCAGGTCAATCCTCATCGCGAACCAGGACATTTCGACGACTCCGTTTAAATTAAAAAAAAATATTTTTCTTATAAGTGATTGGATAAAAATGAATCATTTCACAATTGATAAAAATTAAGCAAAAATACATTGGACCCAATTAATGCCATTCTTGAAAACAAACCATTGGCGGCAATCTATGTCATTTGAGATAGCGACATGTTTAACTCTATCGTCCCTTACTTTGATCGGCTAATGTAGATATGTGATAAAGATAACAATTAGCAACCAAGGGAAAGCTAAGCTTTCAGATTAAACTTCTCACACACAATACGATCAACTCAATTTTATTATTCATATCAAATACAAAACAATCCAAAATCTCAGGGAGGCAATTTGACTGAAATACATGATCAAATGTCAATCTAAGAGTATGGAATGTTCTCTCAACTGTACCAGTCAGTGTAAAGACAGTCGAGCGCCGAAAATATTTTTTGTTTTGAGTTTATTCATTCTTTTCAAAAAGTTCACAAAATTATTGATTTTGTCATCAAATATAAAAATGAAAAGTAAAATATATATATACAAGTCTCACACCTGATTCTGAGTACGTCTGGTACGGCTATTTATCCAGTTATGTTTTTTATTCTTCATCTACTAATTCCTATAGTTTTTTTCATATCCTTTGACTGCTGTACTAAAATCAGCAGTTTTAGACCGTTGAAACAACTATGTAAGTTGTACCGTAAATTTCCTCAAGTATGATGTCAGTTTCTCCTATCAAATTTGATGTTTAGTGAAGTAATACTTCTCGCAAATGACTGCTTAAGACAAGTGTTACAAAATGACTTTTCGATGATTATAGGGGTAAAAATTTTGAAAGTTTATTATTTTTGGTCTAATTCATTAATCAGAAGCTTTAATCATGATTATAATTAAGGAAATCAAATCAATATGTTACAACTATCCTCATTTTGTACAGATTCTCTAATAATCCATTTTCGATAATCATACGTAGACTCATTTCTATCTACTGTAACAATTATTATTATTTATATTTATCAGAATTTATTCCTTTTAGTATTTCCAATCTTTTTTCTGAATTAAAACCGTTATTGTTTATGTCATTTAATTAATATCTATTATGCTATCACGCTAAACATTTTTCAGTATTGTACAATAATAATCAACTATATACCACAAGTCACACTCTATTAATATTGTCAATGAAAATGGAAATTATCACGAAAAATGAATCTCCTATGATTTGAATAAAAAGAATAAAAATATGACGACGAGTTACGAGATAAAATTTCTTAATCGTCGTTTTAAATATATATATATATATATATATATATATATATATATATATATATATATGTGTGTGTGTATATCCCTAATATAGAGATTTGTATATAGGTTACACTTTATAATCTATGTATTCAGATACAATCAATAATTTTGAGAACGATTTGGAACTAGTAAATCAATTTTTTTAATTCATTCTTTATGCAGACAGAACTATACTTAACCAAGAGAAATATTTTTGTTATCTTTTGTTGAAGAGAAAATTACTATTTCATTTTTTAATCAATTTATTATGTTATTAGTAACTATTAAAATCTTTTTTAGAAGGGAAAACTTTATACAAAAGTTTGAACAACTCAATTTTGCATTTAGGTAGTTACTAATAACATAATAAATTTATCATAAGTCATGGAAGGAAAAAAACAAAAGATTTCTATTTAATACAGTTTAAACTTTAAACATTTGTGGATAATCGTAAAACTTTTTTTCACATAATCATTTATTGTCATCGAAAATGAGTCAATGTGCAAAGTTTAAAGAAAATTGATTGAGTAAAAAGCCTTCAAAAATAGGTTTCTAAATTCCATGGATACGTATATAGAAAGCAAGATAATATAAAGGATGGAAAAAACGAAGAAATGCATCACAAAATTAATTTTGTCTTTATGTGATTGTCTTGCACCGACCGTATGTGTTATGATATTGAATTTCTGTACACATAGTTTTCTCAAACGGCAATTGCTATCTGACAATAGTTGGTTTGCGATAATGGAATTGATTGATTTTAATGCTTTTAACTTAATTTTTAACAATTATGAAACAATCCATTTTCATAAAATGTTTTATTACTGAAACGTTTTTTTATTTATTTTTGTAAGTAAAAAGATAAATTCTTTAATAAAATTTATTTATTACAAAAACACTAACTGAATATTATTCAACAAAAATTATAAGAGAGAAAATTATTTAAGAAATATCTCAACTCGTAAAAGTAATTTTGTATATGAAATCTGATCAAATTAAGATTTTCATATTAATATGTTTTTTAAATCATGACAATAATTTATTCCCTACATTTCCCTCGTTTAAAGGATTAGCCATTATATATTTCTATTTATTACTTTGGTTTTTTTGTTATTATTGTGAAAATCCTTCATATATATCGTCGTCCTTAGATTTACCTCCTTGTTTAACCTAAAACAACGATACCTACATTAAATATCCTGTTATTCGTCTTTACATAATCAAAATGCACATACCATTCGTTATTCAAAGATAAGCTCTGCTAGACTAATTTTTAAAGATTTCTGGAAAATTCATTCAAACTAAATCCTAATTCTGGAAGTTCATGGACCGAATTCTTCTGATTGAGGGTTTTAATAATGTATTAATGTAATATCGTATCGTACGAATTGTCTTTCAATTAAGCCATTTGTCCGATAACGATACACGCTAGAGAATTGTAATTTTGCATTATGTATTTCTACCATTTACTTGATGAACTTTGATTAAAAACATTTTCCTCTCTTAACATGAATTATTTCAATATCTACAGTAGAACCTGGCTATTCCGGAATAGCCGGTGATTTTGAAATATGTCAGAATATACAGTTTGCCGGAATAGAGAGTCCGAACAAATACCGTGATTGAAAAATGGGGTTTTTCGGACCTGCCAGATTAGACAGCTTGCCTGATTAAAGAGGACGGATTAGACAGGTTCAACTGTAATTGTTAATTAGAATCTTTTGAGTTGTTTCTTCGTCTTGTTTTGGACACTGCAATCTACGACATATATCTGCTAAATTGATCAATGATTCCTAAAATTTATCGTTTCTTATATCTGTTAGGTAGTATGCGGCCTCAGAAATTGACAAAAAAGTGATTCGAAAATGTTTATGATATTGCTGTTTAACAATCATTTCTTTCATTTTCAAGATGCGCACCTTTCTCATCTGACAATATTGACATGACTCTATTATTTCCTTCAGAATTTAAATCATTTTTTCCATGATATACTTGTCTTTAATATAATATAACATTTTCTCCATTTCAGCATGACAAAGTAATTTGTGGATAAATATAATATTTTTTTTCCGTTTTTCTTTTGAAACTGATATTTCGATTTTGTTTGTTAAAATTATCTCGGCATGAAATAAAAAATTATCACACTTTTTTATTTATCATTTAATTTTATTGATCTCCATACAGGTCATTCACCATCTTGAATCACCTGAGGAATCATTGAAAGATAATAATTTGGTCTTTAACTTCCATGTTTTGGCGTTTTCTTATTGTAATTGACATTGACAGCAAATATTGCAAGTAGGCCGAGAGAGTGTTTCAGAATTCAGGATAATATTTCTTTTTTAACCAGTTAACTGTGTCGCTCCATTTACAAAGTGCGCACAAATTTGTGTAGCGAAAATCGAACGATGACGAGTATAGTCGTCATGCACAGAGTAAGTGTCGCTGTTAAAGAATTGCATGAAACTGATAGGCTTTTTTTTATAAAATTTCCAATTTAACTAATATTTTGCCACTTTTTCATGATGAGTATACTCGTCAAAGACAGTTAACTGGTTAAATGCAAGTTGTATAGCTAAACTTCTTAAGAAATTAAACCAATTCTGAAACAGTGCTGTTACTGTTTGTTTCATAGTTAACATGAATACTATTAATTTATGGTTTGTTCTCAAAATGAAACGTTTCCCATATAAATAATGTTTGAAATTCTGGGTAAAATAAAAAAATAGCTAATAGCTCTTTTATCGTGATACAATACCCGATTTCATGCTTATTCATTGCATGGTATGAATATGCTATAACGTTTACCCTTCCATCATCGTTTAACTGTGATAAAACTGCACTCATAACAGTAAAACTTGCGTCTGTATCCAAAATAAATCCTTTATTAAATACATGGTATGTAAGAACAGGTGTGTTTACCTAGGACGTTTTCAAAATAATAAAAGCTGGCTCCCAAAACTCATTCCAATAAATTCGATCTATGGTACTGCTGCATATAGCTTTCGAATGTCTCGATAACGTAGAATAAATTCAATTGAATTTGATATAATAATTGTAGAGCCCTAGAAAACTCCGAGTTTCTTAATTCACTTATGTCGTTTAAATGAGGCGATATCCTGAATCTTAGTTAGATCAACCATATGTCTATCTCTATTTCTGTCATTAGAAAGTGACACTTTTCAGGATTTATTTTAAGTTCTGCTAACTTAATTTGACCTAACAATTTATTTATTCTTTGAATATTTTCATGAGCATTTTGTATACACAAGGTTATCGTTTAGATAGAGTTTCAGTTCAGTTCTTATCTTCAAGGACATTAGGCATCAAGCTCTGAAATGTTGAAGGAGCTATAGCAATTCAGAAAAAAACAAAATGGCCCATTTTTGATGGAAAAACCGTTTAAAGTTTTTATGTATTTTACAATTAAATCTGATAATTTGTGTTACCTCAGTCAATGGAGCTGAGATATTTCGATCCGTTCAATGAGTCAATCATTTCTTCAATATTTCGCTTTGGGTTCCCTGTCTTTTTATAACTTTGTTCAGTTGTCTAAAGTTCAAGCAATATCTAATTTCTTGTTTGTTCCTATTTCATACGCAGACCATTGGTGTGTTCCACGGAGAAACGCATATTTTTGTTTCTAAATCTGTCTTAAGTTCTTCAATTTTTTATTCTAAATTTGTAGTTTATCTCCATGGTTTTACAAAAATCGGTTCTCCTTTAGTAATAATCGTGTGTTTAAGAATGTTGATACATCCTACATTCTATTTATGTGTCAAAAACCGTCATTTATTTTTTATTGGTATATTCAATGGGGAATCGTTATGTATCTTCAAACTTTCCAAAACATTCTCCCTCTTAACAAAACCTGGAACTGCTTTCCCCATCCACCCATTTATATTACCAATCTCGTTACATGTGTTATGATTTAAATGTATTTAATTGTGTTTCTTCATAGCTTTGATAAATTTGTCCAAAATATATTTTAAAAGTATTAAAAATTTTGAGACCGCATATGATGGGTAGAGAAAATTTATCCGTAACAAAAAATCTTATATCATTTTTTATATTTCCTACTTTTATATTTAGAATTACTGATTCTAATATATTAAGAGAAAGATCATAAAAACAAATAATATTTTCTTTCATCACAATTGCTACTGTTAATTAAAAATTTTGTATCATAATTTTATATAGAACATTTATCATAGCCTCGTTGTCCAGATAAAAGAATACTTCACATATCTGACTTTTAGTCACGGTCTACCCCCATAAAAGCATATAAAAGTTTAAATTTATCCTCTTTTATCATGTCATCAGTTATAACCACTACCTTACTGAATGCCTTCCTGCCTCCTATCGCCTCTTCGCAATATTATTTATCATTCACAAAATATTATTAATATCATTAATAAAGTACATAAAAACAATGGCAAATCTTTCAAATAATCAAAAACGCTATTTAGGTCTAAAAAACTTTTTAATTTAAATTTTTTTCGTGATATATTTCAGTGGATTTTCCACCATCTTCAGGCAAAAGTTTCAACAATCATACTACCGTATAACGGATAAATCCTCCTAATATCAGTGATACTATTGGAATATTATCATGAACTATCATTAAAAATTTGTAATAATGACACTTATGATTAAAATGGTGAGGCGACTTTACCGCGGACGACATTACCGCGGCGACTATACCGCGGACGACTTTACCGCGGACGTCTTTACCGCGGACGACTTTACCGTAGGTGACATTACCGCGGATTCTTTCAGAAAAAAATATTAAAAATTTATAATATTAATATTAAATAATTAAATAAATTCAATTTTCTTAAAATTTTTAATTAAGATATTTTTGGCCATTATTACTGAATAATACTTTATTAAAATATAATATTTATAATAAAATTTTCCATTTACGTTAATATACCTTTAAAAATATGCCTTAAAATATTATAAATTTCTAAAAAATTTTCTCTCACTTTGTTCAGCATGAATCTTCAATTCTTTACTTCAAAATCTGGAAATCCGTTTGGATTAAAGGCTGTTTTTTTCATCGGAACCAATCAATTTGGAAAAAATAAAAGAAACATCAAATCTTCCAGATCTCTATTCAAACAATGATGAAATTAGAACCATTCTGAAATCATTAATGGCTATAGCGTTTGTTCCTGTGGATGATGTTATCACTGCCTTTTTGGCTTTACTTGATCTTTCTAATGATTATCCAGAACTCGATGATGTCTTTGTACATTTTGAGAATACATATATTGACTGTGCTCGTGGAGAACGAAGATTACGTCCTCGATATTCAATTCAGTGTTGGAATGTATATGACCGCGTTATTTCTCATCTACCACTCACAAACAATGCAATAGAAAATTGGCATCGTGCGTTTCAAAATTCTATCGCTTGCAATCACCCAACTGTTTATAGTTTGATAAATCAATTTCGTACTGAAAAAGATTTTATTGAATATATTTACTATTCCATTATTTTAATATATCAGTTTAATATTTTTGTATCTTTCTTCTATTTACACATCACATTTGTTCTAGAATGTTATTTGAATTTTTTTAAATTAGGAATTTACTAATTTTTCGTATGTTGTTTGTTTATTTTTTATATTAAAAAGAATAATTAAGTCATGTCGATCTGAAATTTTCTATCACTTTATGTTTTAAAATTAAACCCGTGTATGATTCATTGTTTTATCATAACATAATTAAAAATTTTTATTCATATTTTAGATGATATTGTTTACTTATTGAATATTTTTTGTAAATTTTCCGCGGTAAATTCGCCCGCTGTGAAGTCACCCGCGGTAAAGTCGACGCCGTAAAGTCGGCGTACCGATTAAAATAGTAGCAACAAGGTGTTATTGAAAAATTAATATTGATACTATCAGGTCTAATGATACTATTATGAGTTATCATTTGTATACAAATGGGGATTATGTAATTAAATGCTTTCACCAAAGAGGAAGAGATGCTTATTTGATTATTAATTGATAGATTAAGTGATTTGATCAATGATGTATCACAAGAAACTCTCTCCCAACAATTTTTAAAATTACTGCACAGTATTTTAAAATAGTTAATAGTCACATATGTACTGCAAACTTTCCAGAGCAGGACATTTCGACACCATTAGTATTAGTATTGGTAAATTTAAAAAATATATTTCATTTTATTTCGGAAAATCTTAATTTATAAAAGTTATTTAATTTAAATCCTAATGATCTTTATTTATAAAAATTTATTCCATTTTTTTCTCAAAAATCCTTAGAAAAAAATAATTCATTTAAAGTTTACTAATACTAATTTATAATTTTTTTTAAAAAAAATTTTAAAAATTAATTTATGGCGTCGAAGTGGCGGCATCGAAATGCCCCGTATATATTTTTATTACTAAACATACTTAAAATTTTGAGATTTCAATATGATTTTTGAATTTAAGATCTTATGATCAATTGATTTTAAAATATAAAAGTTAAATTTTTGAAAACCTCTTGAACTGGCAACAATTAAAGTTTTAATTAATATAGACAATCAATATTTGAATCTTCGGGTACGCGACTTTTTGACGCCGAATTTTTTTGAATTTTTTTGAAAGAATTTATAGAAGATATATATAGAGAATTTTTTATTGACTTTTTTATTTAAATTAATTAATTAAATATGAAATTTTTAAAAAATAAAGAAAATTCATGTTTGAAATAATTTAATTATTTCTTATAAAGATTGTAATGTAAGTATAATTTTTGTAAGTTGTGAGATATATTTAACAAAATTTTTGGAAATTAATAATTAGCTTTATAACTAATTGTTTAAATAATAAAGAACTGTTTATAACGAAAAACTCTATTAATTTCTAAAAAATTATTGTGTTTTTTAAAGATATTTACTACCTTAAGATGTTGAAATTTTTTAGATTTTATTACAATATTTTTTAAATAATTTCATTTTTTTTTTAATTTTATTTTATATTTCATATAATTTTAAATATATTTTTCTTTATGGTAACCAAACTTATAATGGCTTAAAAAATATTTATTTTAAAAAATTCAGCTGCAAAAAATTTCAGAGTTAAAATATATTCTTTATATATATATATATATATATATATATATATATAT
>MQRK01249287.1:3418-17201 GCA_001938485.1 Girardia tigrina
AATGTTATAACTATTCTGCTGTAAATGTCATAAATTTATCAAATATATTGTGCTAAAATGTGAGAGTCAACAGACTTTTGTCCACAGCTGTATATATATATATATATATATATATTAATGTCTGAATTTGTGATTCAATATGTGATAATTATTTTCTGTATTTTCCCTTAATCTGAGTATATTATTTTAGAAATCGATTTATGATATTAAATCGAAATGTGAAAGTGACAATAGTGACTTTAAAGAAATATTAAAGCAAGTAGAAAATAAGTTGAGTGAAGACGAAGTAACCTATCTGATTTAATATTTTTATGTTGCCACTAAATAATTTGAGTTATGGCTAGGTGATGTGGTTTAAATAAAGTTATTAAAAATGATTATTAATATATTTTAAAACATTATCTTTCGATGATTCAAATCTTTCATCTGATATCAAAGCTTAAAGTAGAAATGATGTTTGGAAGTCATTTTCTTTCTTATATGAATAAATCATTGGACATTGTAGTAAGGACCAGTAAAAATTGAAAAGCATATTTTATAAAATACTCTTTTCATCAACTTAATGAAAAAAACAATTGAATGATTTTTTGAAAGATAACACATTTTGATTTTGTGTATTCATATGTAAGAACACTTGAATTGACGGACTTGGCTTGATCATTGTTAAGAGCATCGATTACAATTACTATGCAAACATTTATTAATATCATATTTATAATCATCATCGTCGATCCTCGTGTCGATAATCGAATGCGCGACATCGGCCTCTCTGATAGAATTATCACCCGATAATAGTCGATTATTATCGACCACCAAAATTACTATTACTAGTAAAATTCTCATTTCAACAATTCTTAAAATCACTTTCACTATCTTTATTGATTAATATTTTTCTTTAGATCATCCTAGTTTATGTAAACAACTAGAAAAATATTTATAATTTAAATTAAATATCAAAACTCTTAATTAAGAAGATTAATTGGATTTTCAATACACTTATTGATATCAAAATTTGAATTGCAATAGAATAATTCTCCACAAAACTTTTGTAGCTAGTCATTGTTCTTAATTGATAAATTTTTCAATCTATTTCTAAACGTCTAATTACTCAAAACAATTTTAAATTACAATTTAATTTACAATTCGATTACAAAATAATTTACAATTTAATTTGCAAGATAATTTTAATTATATTAAAAAATATTTAAAATAAATTTTTTGTGATATATTAATTTATTTTTAAAGTTTTTAATTAAATTTTTAAATTTATTAAATAATTCAACGTTTAAAAATATTTTAAAATATCAATCTTTCTTCTGGGTTGGAGAAACACAATCCTAAAACAACATAAAATAAATACCATTGAAAAATATTATTCACATGCCATCGGTTTAAATGGTTTTAGCCATTCTACATTGCTGATCAAAATTTTACCATCAAAATTTCTTGTCTTCGGTTCTTTATTGTTGATGGATCTATATATTCATCTTCTTCTTTTCTTCGTTTTTTTATCAACACTTTCTTCCCAAATTAAAAGGTTCGATGTGTCTCTACTATATTCTTGCTCTTTTTGTCTTCTCCTTTTCTTCATTGATGTTTTTTAACCGATGTTTTAACTTCCTGTTAAATATTATTTCCTCTGGTGAGAGATCTATCGTACCTTGAATTGTGTTTTTTAACATAAATTCTACCTCTGGCAAAATTGTCATCAAGTCTTTGTGAGTTTCATATTTCATACATGTATTCATGGCATCTCTAATTGTTCTGAATTGTCGCTCCACGGTCCCGTTGGTATTGTAGTGGTTGGGACTCAAATATACTTTCTCAGCTTTAAATTTAGTCATTGTGTTTTAAAAAGTGCTGATTGGAATGTTGTTCCTCTATTGACATGGATTTCTTTTGGTCGTCCAAATTTCCAAATCCATTAATTTATTTAAACTAATAAACTTTATTTTACTAAATACGTGTTTGATTTTTTGAAGGTGTTCTTTTTTATACTTCGCAAAAATCAGAATATTGGCAAAATATACAACTGCCTCTATTTATTTCAATTCGCCCAAAACATTACCATTAATTTTTTGAACGTTGCTGGTGCAGGCGCAATTCTGAACGGCATTTTCTTAAAACAGTATTTTCTTAGTTGAGAATGCTCTTTTGATTTTTAATTAATCTTCAGCTCTATTTGATGGTATGCACTTACGAAGTCGATCGTGCTAAAGTATTTTGCTCCATTTAGTGTGTTTAGCATCTATAGCGCGTAAAACCGAGTCATTTTATGCGGACAGGCTACCGGTGGTTCAACCAATTCTGGTTAACGTCCTGACAGTGATGTAAAACCGAAACCATTACATAAACAAATCTCTTATCGACCTTAATTGCATTTGTTTGTCTCATTTATCAAAGTGTGAAGTTTACGCCATCTTCTGATTGCGGTCCTTTTCAAAACTTTGAACACAATTATCAGTCAGATGGTTTTCAATTTAGTGAATCTTTTGGAAACCAAACCTTAATTCTGCAAATTGTGAGTATTTGAATAGATATGATGCTTGAAAATGAAGGCGTATGACGCTGCGTTATAAGAGAGTTGCATGATATTTTTGGATAATAAAAAAATCTCTTGCAGAAGACTTAAAACTTGAAATTCGAAAATTTAAGTGGATAGATCAACATATAAACTACTATCAAAAGTCAGTTCACCAATGGGTCAGCTTTTTGAACAATTTATCTTATAAAACTTATTCACTTTTTAATTTTTTTTATATTTGTACACTTCTTGATTTATATTCATTAATGATCTTTCATAAAGATATATATTTGTTGATATGATGAAGTAAAAAAAGTAACAAAATAATTAAAAAATAAAAAATGGCAATGTTGTCAAAATAACAAAAAAATTAAAATTAAAAAATAAAACTATCGTAAAACAATGAATTATTGTGATTTCGATGTAGCTTTTGTTTTGATTGACCGTTTTTTTGTGACGTCAGTGTGGGAATTGAATCGATCGAATATTATTATTAGACTTGTTTAAATCGATTACTAAATAATTTTTAGTCTCAAATTTTTTTGTTTTTAATTTTGAAAGCCGCCATTGAATTTTTTTGAATTTTTGAACGATGGATAATTTGAATGAGGAATTGAATTATGATCGAAATATCAATTCAGAACTGAACGAACAGAAAATCAAATCGAAATTGTCACAAAGTCTGTTGAAATTATTGAAACTGAGTATTATCCAAACCGAGAAAAAAAAGTTCAAGAAATTCCAACAAGTCAAATCGCATTAAGAAATCAAATAGAATCTTTAGCAAAATATTTAAGAGATATAAGTGACTATCCCGAGTATTTTATTCAATGACTTCTAAGTAAAACATTTATTTTCACTTCGTTTTTAGCTCAAACACGACGCATATGAGTATATATTATAATTTGGTACTTATTGAAATGTTGAATGGAGGCGTTTTTGTGCAGCCGATGCGTCACAAACTAGTATTTCAGGCTCAAAAGACGGATTATGAATCTTTGATAGACCTTCAACAATACTCTTAAAAATAAAAATTAAAGCGATAGTCTTTTCGTTTGTACAGACTGCAAGTCATTATGGATTAAATGTCGATCTGAGTCGGTCGTACCACAAATTAAGGCTAAAACACCTTGCCAATTCAATTTATAAGTGACATTGGCATGTAGAATTTTTCTGCCTTTAGCGATACACAATAGCCTTTTAGTTATGACGAAAGCCTTGAAAGTCCTTGTAATGAACAGAATATTTTAATATAAACGCATCATCACGTTTTTATTTTCTATGAGTATACCTTCAAACTCTCCTAAACTTATTTTAGCCGTCCGTATTTTTCCTTTTTTCAATTTAGTTGGAAAAGTTCTTAATTGAATTATTGATGGATTTTTTTTCTTTTCAATTCCTCGTTCATGCAAAACTTCTAAAATTCTCTTTGGCCTAATTCTAAGTTCCACCAGCTCATTTTTGGATTATCTTCAGGTCTAGCTCGAAATAAGATTGTCTCAACACTTGTAGAATCATATAAGAGATAAATACCGGTATCGCATTGCTTACCCTTAAACGTAGCTAAATTGCACCTATAAAAAACTTTCTCTCCTTCATCCGTTTTATTCTTATAGGAATAGCTCCACATTTTTTATTCCTTAATTTTACTTATGGCTTCTTCACGTGACTTAAAACGAGAAACTTCATCCCAGATGCGCCACCACTAAGTCCTCCTTTTCTTAGTCACTACATTATCTCGAACACTCCTTTCTGAATCAGTTGATGATTAATATTTAGGTATTTGTGTTAAATTGCTAGTCAATTTCAAAAGAACATGTAACAATTATTTAAATGAAAATAAATATTATAAAAATTGCTGAAAGATAACGAATAATAAAATACATTTATTAACACCACTCGCAGAATTGTCATTTAAATAATTGTAATGTGCGATAGTAAAGAAAATTATATGCATTTTTTGGAATTTTATTTATTCATATAAAATTTAGTTGTTATCGTTAAGAGAGCTCACACATTTGACAGAACATTTATTACATTGACAAGTTTGATCACCTTTTTGACATGGTGTACTGTTTTCCGGTTTTACCCACACTAATTGATTCTCTACATAATCTGGATTTCCACAGAACGGCTCCTTTCACTTCTTTCAATTATATCTAACCCTATGGGCAAATAACTATATAGCGCCGAGCTTGGTGTTTCTTTTCCTTCAGATGGCGTGTTATTATACCACCATAAGGCTTCCAAAATGCTGATATTTGATCTGGACGCAATTCTTTTGATTGTTCCATTTTTTTTGCTCTTGAATCCATCACTCAATGTTTAATACTCCTCCTTATAATCTGAACTAACTTGAAGAAAATTATTTTATTTTAAATATTTAATTTAAATTTTATTGATTGAAATAAAATTACTAATTTTTAAACAATAATTTGATTTTAATTATTCAAAATTTTACAAAACTAAAATCAATAAAACTTTTAAAAGTTAAAATAATAATAATTAAAATTTGAATATTAAATCTAAATTTAAATAAATTAGTTTCAGATTATAAGAATTAAAATATCGATTAGGAGAGACACAATCCCGAATCAGCACACAACACGCAAACATGCGAGCACTGCACAAAAACATCGACACACCGAATATTCCTCAAAGTGTTATTTTATATTTACATTTGTCAAATTGAATTTTATGATCAGATAAATATTAAATTATTTTTTGTGAATATTTGTGTTTTTTAAATCATTTTTCCAATTGAAAGTTGTTGGTAGAGACAGTTCTGTGGCATAAATAGAAAATAAACTGATAAAAAGAATGGAAAAATGAAAGTAATAACAAATAATAATTATAAATAAATAATAATAAAATAATTATAATAAATTATTAATCGATATTAGCGGTACAATCAATAAATAGTGTTGGGGTTTCAAAATATAAATTTTAATTTTTAATCAAAATTTTTGTAAAAAAATTAATTAAAAATAATTCTCTGTTAAAAAATCAATAATTTTCGATTTACATTATTTTAATAAAATTTGTATAATATTTGTAAATATTTTTAGATTTGTTTTAGCAAACTAATTTTCAAGGTTAGAAAAAACTAGTATATAAACAATTATTATTTTAGTATTATTCACACAAAATTTTCGGACAAAAATATATTTTGCTGACAACATTTAAGTTTTATGCTCATAATGAATTACGGTAATCTTTTTTATTTTAATTGTAATTACAAATCGAGTATCCTGTAAGGAAGAAAGATTGATATTTTAAATTTCAGATATTGCTCCTTCTACATTGATATTGATTTGTGTTAATTGAGTGTGCTTCAAACATTTGATTTGGCGATAAAGTTTCGATATCAGTTTGTGTTCAAGTTGTCATTTGCAAATAAAGTTTATTAAAAGGAATTGTGTTCATTCTTCATATATTATTGTTGGAAGAAACCTTTTGGTCGATTGGAAGTCAGATCAGTAGTTTAATATAAACAAAGTTAAAAACGAGATTCAATTATAATACCCAACAATAGGAATAGACAATTAATTGATGTTAACAATATAGTAACCTTTTTTGAATCCCGAACAGTTATTAATAATATTTTGTGTGAAATTATGAATTCTAATCCAGAAATCAATATGTTAATACTACTAACAAAAGTAACAACAAGAATGATAATATTATTAATTATAATAATAATGGTAACTTCAAACATTCAAAAATTAATTACAATAAAAAATAAAATTTTAAATTATTTGTAAGCCTTAGAGCGTGTATGTAACTAATTCTTTACCACAAAGTTAAGGATCAATAGGTTATCTACAAATCGTCTTAGTTAATCGCTACTGTTACCTTTGGTTAAAAACATTAATTCACGAAATAAAAATAGTTTCTGCTCAATCGATTGCAGCGGGTAGCATCGTTCAGGTTACTATTTAACGAAAATAGAAAAGGTAATGAAATAATTTTATGTAAAGGTACTGGATTTCAGTTTCAAATTTGAGCTTCTGTTTGACAATTTCAATGAATATTAAGGATCACATAATTTTTATGGAGTTAACATTAAAGCCTGTGGAAAATGAAGATACAGTCATCGATATTAAAGTTATTCTCCAGGTGAATTCTCTCTGGATCGATTTATTGTGCTGATTCCAGAGAGACATTTGAAGAAGATCAATATTTTTTTGAGCTATTTCAATCACAAATAAAATAAAATTGTATCATTATAATTTAATAGTGGTTATAAATGTAAGTATAACAATGAGAGAGACTCATTTCAGTAACAATTGAAACACAGATCTCACAATTTAGCACTCTTCTGATTGATTCCTTTCATAAAAAGTCTCTCTTAATTCGAAAAATATTTTCAGACACAATCTTTATGATCGATAATGTTAGTAAATCAATAGTGATAATCAGAAATAACAGAGATCGATAATGATAATGATATCAGTGCTCGTTAGAAATTGTAGTGGAAATAAAATAAAGAAAAATAACAAATAATAATTATAAATAAATAATAAATAAAAATTATAATAATTATCAATAGATATTAGTGGTACAATTGATAAATAGGAATAACGAATAATAATGTCGATATTAACTGAAATAATAACGAATGAGAAATGATAAAAATTATCGGAATATATAAAAATAATTAAAAATGTGAATAATTCGAATATCAATCGATAAATTCGATCGCAATTTGTGCACAAATGTCCCAAAAGAAAATTAAATTATCTCAATAAATATTATAAAATATCGATAAATAATAATAATAAAAATTATATCGATCCATAAATTTTAATGTGCAATTTTAGAATAATCAATAATTATGAATAATGAATATCGATCATAAAATAATCGATAAATATTATAAAATAATTATAAAAAAATCGTAACGAATAGAAACAAAAATAATAATCGATAATCAATGATGATAAATAATCGCAATGAGTGATAAAATGTATTGTGAAAATGATAATCAATAATGATAATCGATAATTATTCAGAGAGAAAGTGAAACGAAAATCGATGGAATCAATAAAAAAATCAGCGATTTGCAATCGATATCGAAAGAGAGAGATAAATCGATATCGAATGTGACGAATGAAATGAGAGTGTTGCAGAACAATCGAGAACAAGCGAACTGTGGATAAGGATTCGTGTGGTGGATCGATAAATGGACAGAGAAAATGGAACAAGCGTGAGCGAATATCAATCAATATATCGACAGTGATTCATTCTATTCTCACACAAACGGATATAAAATGTATCTGAGAGTGCGGCCTAATGGAATCTCTGGCTGTTATGGATATGGAACTCATTTGAGTGTCACTTGTTGTGTGATGCGGGGCGAATGTGACGATATTTTACCGTGGCCGTACATGACGTAACATTTGAGCTTATCGATCGACACGCGACACAAATTCACACCAGCTCGACTGTCAAATACGGCGATCAATACGAGAGTGACAGTGGTATTTATTACAAGAGAGATATTCGAAAGCCGCAATCGATAAATAATTCAAATTAGATCTGTTGTAATTACCAATTTGTGTACTTGGAAGAATTATCGAGTAATAATGATCTATCATTGATCGATAATGATCAAATATTTATCCGATGCAGAGTGAATATTCGATAATCAATCGATATTGATTATTGTTGTATCAAATGAGAAAATCGATCGCGAATATTTTTTTGATTCAATCAATAAATTATAATTGTGAAAATATTTTTTGATGAAATATTTCAAATTAAAATTGTATTAAAATTAATTAGAAAATAGAAATAGGGTTCTTGTTGATGTCGCTGAGACTGGCGGCGAGTGTCCGTGCGGCCGCGACTCGCTCGATCTTGAGCGGGTTCTTGTGCATCTGGCGCGATCTCTGCTGCGACTGCGTGTCCTTGCAGCATGGCGCCAGCACCGTCTGCACCTCGTCCCACTAAATGATCCTCGCCAGATCGCACTGAAATAAATATTCTCACAAAAATTCAAAAATTATTTAATTAAAAATAATTAATTAATTTATTTAATTAATTATTTAATTTTGTTAATAATTAATTAATTATTTAATTTTCATTAACTCCTAATTTTCCTTTTTTTCCATTTTGGAATCTTGAAGAGTTTTTTTGATCAAATTTTCACACGATCATTTATCGTCATCGAGAATGAGTGAGTGTGCGAAGATGGGAGAAAATTTGTTGAATAAATGGCCTTCAAAAATAGGATTCTAAATTCCATGGATACACACACACTTACATAAATTACAGTCAGGTGTAATAGTTTGTGAACGCTTGTTTCTATACTGCTTTATGTTGCTGCACTGCGAGTTTGTGTATTCCTTGTTGAGTGTACATAAACCATTTAAATGATTAAATGCACATTTTATTTTTATTACTTTTAAAGTTATAAATTGTCATTATTTATTTTAGAATCACGACTGTCTACGGCAAGGAGCTAACAACAGAACAGCGTGCAGTAGTTTTGGCATTGCAGAAACACGGCGTTTCTTATCGATAAATATCTACAACTCTTAATGTTTCTCTTGCAGTTGTGTGCCAGACTGTTCAGAGAAAAAGGGAAAGTGGTTCCTTATGTTCAAGATTTCGATCTGGTCGTCCAAGGTCAACCAGTCAAAGAGACTGGTTGAAATACTAATATTAAATTTCAAAACACAAAATACTAAATATACACTGGTTTTTCGATTGGAAAGATCTCTATCTCATAGTGTGTTTCGATATTTCAGATATCGACAAGACTTTAGATGTAAACAATGTTACAGTCTGCCTGAATATTACAAAATCAGAGACTTTCAAACCGAAAATGTTTTGTTTGATTCTTTAAGAAGCGAAAGTAAAAATGAATATTCACGGATCTCAAATCACTGTGATTTAACTATACAAAGGTACAGAATTCGTGGGTTATTTGTTCTTTGCCATTCATTTTTTCTGGCGTCTTGGTCTCTTTCTTTAAATCTATTTTTGTTCCTGTAGCATTGCGTCCTGATATGGCCATTTTTATTGCAATAAGAACACTTTATATTTGGACAGTTTCTTCTGATGTGTCCTTCTTCGTGGCATGCCCAACATGGTACAACTTTTGAATAGTTATTTCTTGGTTTGTATTCATTATTTCTTTGAATAGTGTACCTATTTTCGAAATTTCTTTGTTGGTTGCGTTCTTCATAGTGTGGTTTACGTTTGCCTACCGTTTTCCATTCATCATGTTTACCTACCGTATTGTATGCCTCAACTGTTTCTTCTTTTTTCATTTTCCGTAGTTCATACATATTTGAAACTACATCTTTTATGTCCTTTGTTTCGGTAGCTCCTCCCAATTTCACTTCTCTTTTCACTTCATAATCATCAACGATATTCATGCAAACAAGGTTGAGCAGCTTTTTCTTAGAAATTTTACTTTCTGTTAATATCGTTACTAATTCTTCAGCTTTTTTGAATATTTCTTCCAGATCTGAAGATCCCCACCAGAGATTTAAAATATCCTTCATTATATCAAGCAGAGATTTTTCTTTCACAAATACCGTTTTCAGTTTATTTTTATACGCTTCTGTGCGTGTTTTTTGTTTCGTCGACAGAATATGACTTTTCAGTTTTTCGTAGCATTGAGCGAATATAATCTTTTTTGAAATGTTGATGGCGAATTCTTCAGGTAAAGCTGCGAATGTGTGATGAAATTAGGTTGTGTTGAAAATGTTTGCGAGGAAAACTGAGAATCCATTTGTTGAAACCAGATCTTCGGATTGCTGTGATAAAAGACTGGTGGTTCAATTGAGATTTTGCAAATTTCGGCGTGGACGCCATTTTCATGATTCATTATCAATTTATAATTAAATAAAAAGACAAAATTCAAATTGTCAAAATTTAATTAAAATCAAATAGTTAAACAAACATTATTAAATTGATTTTAAATTAAATCAATTTTATTTAATATCAATAATGTTATAATTGATTTTATAACACCCATAATTTTCGTTGTCACACGAGCTGTTGTCGCCAAATTAACAACATCAATATGAGTTTTACAACATTTATTAATATCAAAAGCGCATTCGCTATTTGACATCTCTCTTGATCGATATATTTCTGAGTTCATACCAATTATTTACAATAAATGAAAATCTGTTAATAAAAATTATTAATTATAAAGAATCTAATTGGTTAAAATTAAATCTAAACATTTTTACAAAAGAACATATTAAATTAATATATTAAAATTTTAAATTACATTAAAAAATAAATAATACATTCAAAAATTATTTTAAATCTTTTTACTTTAAATCAAGTTTGTTAGTAGCAAAGATAACAAGGCGGACGATTTGACAAGAATCCCAAAACAATTAAAAAGAAGCAATTGTTTTTTATCGGTTACGGACGATCTACTCAAGCTGCAGCAACTTCATGATAAGTGTCATTTAGGCGCAAACAGAATGCGATATCTATATGCGAAGCAAGGAATAGGTGTGTCAAACGCGGATATCAAGGATCTGATTTCAAGATGTCAAGAATGTTAATCCATCGATCCGGCATCCGTAAAATGGAAAACCAGTAGGCTGAGCGTCAACGAAAACTGGACAAGACTGGCTAGGGATGTTACAAAGTACAATCAACAAAAAATTTTAAGTGTAATCGATTGTGGTCCTTCTCGCTTTGCGATATGGAAATTAATTAGGGCTGAAGACGTCAAGTCGATTGCCTCAGTATTTTCAAATTTGTTTTGTGAACGTGGGTCTCCAAAGGAACTAATTATCGATAATTATACCACATTTCATTCGGTAGAATTCAACAAGCTAATGGAAAAGTTGAACGTTCAAGTCATGTATCGTTCCATCAATCGACCTAACTGCAACGAATAATAGAAAGGAAGCATGGATAAATCAAAAGAATTGCGTCCAGATCAAATATCAGCATATTGGAAGCCTTATGGTGGTATAATAACACGCCATCTGAAGGAAAAGAAACACCATGCTCGGCGCTATATAGTTATTTGCCCATAGGGTTAGATATAATTAGAAGAAGTGAAAAGGAACCGTTTTGTGGAAATCCAGATTATGCTGAGAATCCATTAGTGTGGATAAAACCGCAAAACAGTACACCATGTACACAGCAATGGGCCAAGGGTGTTGTCGTGAAGAGAATAGATCAAAGGAAATATCTAGTAAATTGCAACGGATTTTGCGGTCCAAGACATATTGCAGACATTCGACCCAGACAGCCTGACTTGGTTGAAAATTCCAAGTCATACTAAATGAATATGAAGGAAACTGCATCACTACCAGACAATCAAACACAAGAGGAACAATCATTAAACAGTAGGCCTAGAAGAGAAAGACAAAGACCGCTTTATCTAAATGATTACATCGTGGATTCAGATTCTTCTGTGGACGAATCTGGTGGGAGTGTTGGATATTAGATATTTTAATTATTTGAAATATTTGATATGTGCTTTTTTGAAAAATATTTTGTTTGAATATTATCAATTAAACAGTATTTTGAAAATAAACTTTTCGCGTGTTACATCTCTATTTGTAACGATTTTTTTAACAGAGAGGGGCAATCCGAATCAACACACACACACAGTATCAACACACAATCCAAACATTCCTCACAACAACATTTCAATTTTTCGATGAAATTATTTTAATTTATTTTTGAATTAATTCTCAATCGATAATTTTAATGTCAGAATTTCAATTGGTTCAAATTTACTTCGATGTTTTGTGAGAGGTTGCCGTATACTCTAAGCCTACAGGTATCAATCCGGTCATGTTTTGTGCCACTGCGATCGCTCTTGTGTCCGATTCTAGACAATCTGTTGGCGATTCGATGATCCTTCAGCAAATTCGAATACTCCGAGGACAAATCGGAGAAATTCTCGTGTCAATCGATATTGTGTCTTTCTAGCGGGAGAGATTTGCTCGCTAATGTGGCGATTGTCGATTGTGGCCGAATAAACATTGTTGAGAGAACTCGCACACTCGACAGAGCATTTATTACATCCACAATTTGATCATCTCTGTGACGATCGATAGTATTGCTTTCACTATAATCCATCACTCAATGTCTCATACTCCTCCTTATAATCCGAAATAACTCGAAGAAAATTATTTTATTTTAAATATGTAATTTAAAATAATTGAAGATAATTCCAAATCATTGGTTAAAATAAAATTACTTTTTGTAATCATTTAACATAAATTCGATTTAATTATTTAAATAAATCGAATTTGAATATTAAATCTAATTTGAATAAATTAGTTTCAGATTATAAGAATTAAAATATCGATTAGGAGAGACACGATCCCGAATTAACACGCGACATTCAAACAGGTGGACACCGATTATTCCTCACAATTTTAATTAACACAGAAATAATTACAAATAATTTAAAAAAAATATTTAAAACTAAATAAATGTTCAAATAATATTTAAAATAATATCGAAATAAATTAATTAATTAAATAAAATTAATAAATAAATTAAATAATTTGAAATTTCTATAAATTTAATTTTTACAATTTTCATATCGATAATCGATTAGGAATAATAAGGAATTTTTATTTGAATATTTATTATTTATTTCGATAATAATTTATTTATTTAATTAAACATTTTATATTATTTATTTATTTATTTCGACAATAATTTTTTTGCTATTTGAATATTTCAATTTGTATTTTTAGATTATTTTTTTCAAAAAATAATCGAACATTTATTTATTTTTTATTATTTATTTTTTCGATAATAATTCAAATTGCTGCTTATATTAATAATAATTGAGATTATGTTTTTTATAATTATAATATTTTTAGTACGATAATTTAAAATTAAAAATTTAATTGATTTATTTGATTTAAAAAAATAATTAAAAATTAACTTTCAAAATTTTTGTATATTTTTTGCATTAAAATTTTTTTCTTTTTATTTATTTTTATTTGTATTATTTTGCGCAATTATTTATTTTTATTTTTTAATATTAAAAAAATAATTTAAAAAATAATAACAATAAAAAATCATTTTGAAAAAAAATTTTTTTTAATATTTAATATAAAATTTTATTAGAATATTTTTCTAAAATTAAATTTTTGTGTGCGATTTTGTAAATTTAAAAAAATTTCAGAAGATATATGAAGATATTCAGTTCATTGAGAAGAAAAGAAATGGATATCTGCTTCCTGGAAACATGCGCTGAGGAGAAGATAATTCCAAGTTTTATCTTCAAATCAAAGCTCC
>MQRK01249288.1:3049-15888 GCA_001938485.1 Girardia tigrina
ATATATATATATATATATATATATATATATATATATATATATATTGTCTTTTTATTAATTTAACTTAATTTGATAATATTATAAAAGATTCTAAAAATATTATAAAACTTAATGCCAAGGATACATTTTATAAATCCTTTGTCATTCAATAATTAGAATTTATAGGTTGTTTTATAAATCACAGACAAACGAAATATAAACTTTAATGATTATTATAAAAATCAATTTAAACCAACAAACGAAATTGTTCTTTTTTTTAATAAAAAATCAGAAATAAAATTAAACAAAAGTAAATAATAAATTTTATTTTAATTTTCTTAATTAATAAAAGGAATTATAAATAATCTTTTAACTTTTTACTTAACTTTTCTCTTAAGTTTCGATGATATATTTTTTATTTTAATCTTTCTATTAATTTTTCATGAATTTTCAATGAACTTTCAATTAAACATCTTTAAATATTGAATTAAATACGATTTATTCTTTTACTTTACTTTAAATATTAATTTATTCTAAAATTTTTATTCGTTTTACAGATTAAAATTATTGACTTTACTTTGTTAGAAATAAAATTTTCTTTAACTGGAAAATTTTTTAAAACATGAAATTTTCATGTACTATTATTAAAATAATTATTGTAATAGGATTTTCTGCCGTTTCAAAGGAAATAATAAATTTTTAAGGTTTTTTATTTAATTTTTTAAATGTTTGATTGTGTGAATTGTTTAAAAATATAATGAACCTTTATAATTAGACTTATAACTATAGCCAGACTCTTGTCTCAGTTAATTTCACATCAGTTAATTTCTTTCTGGCTTGAACAGCATTTTTACCTTTTCTATACTAAAAAGTAAAGTATGACGAAAATGCTCCTTATTGCTCTCCATATTTAAAAGGGCACCAAATAAAAAACTACTGCGTAAAATTAAATACATTCTTTAACACTTAAGCCTTGATATGTCACCTCTCAAAAAATATAATGATTTTGCGGCTTAAGTGTGAAGTTGGGATTAAAAATTCAATTAAATCCCGAGTCGGGAAAGAATGAAAATACTTCCCGAACAACCCAATATTATGGTTATAATTATTACTATTCTTCTTCTTATTATTACAATAACTAAACGTGTAAAAATTATATACTCAAAAATACGAATTATCAATAATCACTCGTATATAACTTTTTAACTATATACTTTTGTATATAAAAAAATACTTTAAAAATTATCAAGATATTCAACATTGAGTTTTTCAACATTTTCATTACAAATTTACGGAAAGCCCATTGAAAAATTCCATTCACTTTAAAATAATAAAGGTAAATTGTAATCAACTCCCATTTAAAATTTCAAATGTTGTTTTATAGAAATAATAATAAAAGTATTTTCAAAATCATTCTTCATATTATAATTAATTTTTTACATTTAACGAGAGCAAATTTTTAAGTAACTCTTATTTATTTACTGTGTTGATTCATTTATTCAGTTAAAAATGTTTAATTAAATATTTAAAAATCAATAAATAAACAAATATGCAGTTTAAACTTCATTAACAATTTTGCATTATTTTATTTTAAATAATAAAAATAATGTATTTTTTAAATAAACAAAAGATCAATTTTAAAAGATCAATAATAATCTGTATTAAGTGGTCTGAAATAAAATATTTTACTAAAAAAGTAAAGAATAATAGAAATAAATTTTGTAATATTAATTGAAAAGACACGAGTATTAAATCCATTTATAATTTTTATGGATAATAATCGTTTTATACAAGGTTTAAATTACGTAAAATATTTTTATTAAGGACATAAGACTGCTTTTCATAACATTAATTTTTATTAAAAGAAGTCTGTAATCGATCTCTGATTATGCATTTAAAAGTCTGCGAGAAACAACCAAGATTTAAACAAAATGTCCTTTATCAAATTCATAAAAATTAAATTAATTAGTTTAATATATAATATCCGTCATACCTTACAATGTTTTAAAAAGAAAAATTTTTTAAATTAAAATATTTTAAAATGTTAGTTTTTTTGCCTCGATTTCAAATGTACTTTCATAACGTTTTGGACACTTTACGAAACAGTCCTGGATATTGTTTAGTAAATTTATTTAGTTATACTTACTTGAGTGACCTAAATGCATTCAGATCGTTTCTATTTTATGATTATTTTCCAATTGAAAACAACCATTTGTAGCGTGGGGCCTGATCTTGAAAAGAAAATAAATTGGGTAAACTGTAAAACTTTTCCTGGCAAAATGACCTATACGATTCTATAAAGAGCATTTTGATAATTAAGTTTGAAACCGTTTTATCATTTAACAAATGGTTTTCTATGCGCATCCATCATCAATCTATTAACTTTAATTTTTAATATTTTATGTTTTTTTGGTTATTGTTATTATAACTATCATGATCAGTTTTCGTTCGATCCACCCTATGACAGGACCCTTTGTCGGTGTATCGGACCTTGATCTTCGCTAACATTCAAGAAATAATAATTGATCATAGATGAGATTCGAATCATTCCTCATTTGAGACTGTCGGATTTCATGTGATTTTATTTTCCTCTGGGGTAAAATGTTATTGTTATTTTGTCATTAATATGCAGTAAATTGTAAAGATTTTATTATTTACTAATAAAATTAACATTTATTTATATTAATTAACATTTTATTATCTTACAAATTACATCATAATAGCTGACACTGGAAAATGAAGTTTCAATAAAGCTTTCACAAAATTATTTTATATATATATATATATATATATATATATATATTTATATATAAGTAACTATTTTATTTTCAATTACTTTTTTTTAACCAAATGAAGCAAAATTACAGTTATAATATAATTTATTAACAATAAGTATAAAGAAACAAAAATTATTAAACAAATAAAATTTTCCATATCAGATCCAAGCTTAAAGATAAAATGATATCTAAAGGTTTCTCATTGTCTGACGCCATTCTTGATCTTATGATTAATTCTTAACACTTGGTGCTTTACATTCCGTAGATTCGTTAAAGATATTTTATATATTACCAATTATTATTTTTCTTTATTTACATTATTTATTTATATTTCATACATGAAACAGGTACATATTATAATGTGAAAACTATTTAAAATTAAAAAAATAATTTCTTAAAGAAAAAACGATTAAAACAATTATGTCAAATTTTTATTCCCATTATAATAAATTAAATAAAAATTAATTTCCATCAACTATCTTGTATGAAATACAAAATAGTTAATTAATGCTGTTTTATAAAAAATGATTTATTAAATTAAGTCAATTAAGATTTATTTTTTTATAGAATTTTTTTGTTTTAATAAACAAAATAAAAATATTAAAAAAAACTTATTGTAAATTTTACATTCTGAAATTTAGATTTAATTAAATATTTATAAGCAATTTTTAAAGGAATTTTAAAATTATTTGTAGAAATTATAAAATATTTGTAATATTTCATATTGTCTTATACAACTGCTTCTATAAAGAGTTTGTCAGTCAATCTTTAAATGAAGCTTTCTAAAACATAGAACATTTCATGATAAAAAAAACATTGTTAAATAAATAATACTATTTGATATTTTATTATTGCCTCTAAAATGAGACGATTTGAAGAAAAATTAATTAATTTGATGGACATCTTTTGACAAAGTGCTTGATGTATAGGTAAATGTGAAACTAAATTCTATGTATCTTAACACAAAACAACCTTAAATGCCTTTAATCTCAGAGAATCCTTTATTTACTATAAGACTATAAGTATAGTAACTATAAAATAAAATAATTGTCAAAGATGTAAAAACTTGCTATCATTCCATTTAAGACGAAAATGTTGGCTGCTTATTATTATCAATATCTTTCCGAAATAGGAAGTAAAAGAACCATGTTGAGAAAAAGCTGAAGTAAAAACGTTCTGAAAACGAAATTAGATATCTTTGAAAAATCAAATTTAGTTTTAAAGAAACTACAATTTTTAAAATTTCTTTGATTAATATAAGCAAAGTACATTTTCCCCCCAAATAATTTATTTATTTCCCTTTTTTAACAGTCATTTTTGTTCGGCAAATTCAGAAAATTCAGCTGTTAAGAACATTAAGACAATTTTCATTAGCATCTTTATTATTATCACATTTTGGATCATTACATTTTCCTGTTGGACTTCGCTCAAATTGGTAAAACTTCAATTAAAAATAATAATTTAAATCATTTATCAATAAAAACTTAGAAGAACAAAAATTTTATAAAATTGTTCAAAATGAATTTAATTTAAATCTAAATAAATGCTTTTCTTTTTGTTTTTTTTAAATATTAAACTTAATTTTAATTGTTAATTTAAAAAGTATAAACTTATCAAATTAATATTTTATTATGTTCGAATAGGCAATCATTGTAAATATACAAAAAAATATCGATTTCCATCCGGGTATTTTTTCCTAATTTTAACATATAATATCAATACATATACACATTCAAACAAATTAAAATATTCCTCATTTTTGATTTTTCAGTGTTATGTATTTCTAAATAAAATTATGTATCGATTTATACACAAACCGCATTTGATTCATTTAACAGAAAAAAATGAACTTTGACTATGACAATCTTGAGACTACCGATATTTTTAAATAGTAGTTTCAAATCCTCTTAACCATTCAAGATATTGTATCTTAATGACATGTTTGTAATTTTTAATGTCTTCTCTAAAACCTTTCTTAACCCTTGACTCTGTAAAGCATTTATCTTATGTTATCCTAATTTTATGTCATATTTCCTTTTAATGCACAATCATTCCTTAAAAATATTTAAACCTTGCATAAGAAGAACTCTTCCAAACTCTGTGAATGAGGACTTTCATCATGTATTCACAAAAACTGCTAAAGAAAAAACTGAATATTGATTGAACTTATACATTAAGTTTCTTTAAAAATAAAGTTATTTTAAAATAAAATTATTGTAAAACTAAAAGTAATTTCGATTGCAGTCATTTTTCATTGATTCTTGAATATACAAAGACGTTCTATAAAATTTTTTTATTTTGTGGCATATTCTAGGAGGGTTATAAAATTGGTAAATTGAATAATAGTATTCAAAAATATTAATAAAACTCTTTGGTACTGTATAAATCAGTTTGATATCGTCATTTTTATCTTAGTGACGGAAATTTTTTATTTATTCCAATTTTATAGTGAATTTAATATTAATTTGAAGACCAATAGTGAATTTTAAAAATATCTGTAGGGGAATTATTTCTGTATTCCAAAATATCTCTTATTTAATACATAAATTTCAAAATGATTTTTATCGATATTATCCTCAAAAACTTAATATAAACTTGTATGGAAATATTGCGACTCCATCTTTCTAAATCTAAACCCATCGTTAAAAGGGATTTTGAGGCTTTCGTACAATCTTGTTACCAGATGAAAATATTCTACACGTAAGTTTCGCACTGATCATCGATGCCATTATGAGAACATTTTTAAAAAATTAAATTATTTTATTTTAATAATGTTTTTACATATTTTAATGAGGAGGATGATAAAAGAAAACATTGAAACAAGTCCTATAATTTTATTTTAAAAAATAATTTAACTAAGTTATTTATTTAATATTTTTAATATAATTGACTTTAAATAACATAATACCTTTAATCTTGAACCTGTTCAAACAGTGGTTTGTATTAAAAATTATAAAATTCTACTTACAAATGTTATTTGATATTTGTACTAAATTAGAAGCTTTTTATTCTTAAAAACTCTTCTCAACTTAATATTTAATACAAAACAATATAAATCCAAAACCGATATTTGAAGTCAGTAATTATTTAAATATTTAATATTGATAAAATATTTATTATTTTATTTATTTATTTTGTTTACATTTTATTAATTTAAAATATCTTTTGGAAAATTTATAAGAAATAATATTTTAGATCATTACACTTTTCATATCGATTCATTTTTGTTTAATTTGATTTCTATCTCTTAGAAAGTTTAAATTAAAAATTTCGGTTATTTAAAAAATCGAAAAAATAAAATTCTCTAATTTAAAAAAAAGTGCATTTATATGTCCCATAAATAAATTATTGTCAAATCTTTTCTAAAATTTAAAGCATTATTTATCGAAGGTAAATAAAATTAATTATTTTAAATGGCTGCCTGAAAAAGAACTGAAACGAGAATTTCTTTAATTTATTTTTTTGTTTAAATTGAAAAAATAAATTCAATGAAAAAAATACACAAAAATATTTTATCGATATAAATATGTCACTTAATTGTCCATAAAGAATTATTTTTAAATTTTATTAATTTGATAAAATAAACTGAGTTTTAAATTCGTAAAAATGTTTTTTTCTTAGAATAAATGATAATATTGTTAAGATAAGGAAAATATAATATTAAACGATATAATTAATAAATATCAATGTCGTTTTTGTATTTAATTTTAGATTAAATACTATTTTATAGGTTTTATTATTATTGATTTATGAAATGATAAAAACATCAAATTAAAATAAGTAAAAATTAAAATAACTCAATAATTAATTACAATATCACATAAGAGGTAAATTATTAGGTCTTCATGTATGAAATTCGTAGAACTAAAGTCAAAGTTTATTGATAATTTACAAATCTTAGGTTTTTAAAAAAATTTCGTTTTTTAACCTTAATCTCTAAAGACAAATATCTCAGCGTAGAATACTTTATTAATCGAAATAAAAACCGTTAGCATCAATACACTTTTACCACCGTTGCACAAGTTTATTTATTCTTGTTGCATAAAATTCTGGCTTTCTGAAGGCGATGAAATCGTTTAAGGTAATTTTTGCATCCCCTTGATTTTTGAAGTATTTCTCCTGGAGGAAAATGTCAAGATATTTGAAAAAAGTGAGATGTCAGGTGAGTTTGGTGGATGACTCAAAGTTTCGAAGCAAAGTTCGTTCAACAGTTACATTGTAAGACGTGCGCTGTGTGGCCGAGCGTTGTCATGGAGAAGAATAGGCTCATTCTTATTGACTATTGCTGGTTGTTGATGTTGGTATTTCTGGTTCTTTTTGACAATTTCCTGACAATATCTCTCCGCCGTATTTGTTTCTCTTGGATTTAGGAAGCTATGGCGAATCACACCGGCTGCAGACGACCAAACAGTCACTTTCATCTCTTTTGGTACAATTTCGGCCTCGGAAAGAGTTGCGGGGCATGATCATGGTCCAACCATTGAGAAGAACGTCTCCAAATGTCGTAGAGAATCCAATTTTCATCACACGTTACAATTCAGTCCAGAAACGGATCATTCTTGTTCCACAGAAGAAGTAAAGACGATACCTCAAAACGTCGCATTTTTTGATTGTCATTTAATTCGTATTAAATTCCTTTATCCAGTTTTTTCGACTTCCCAATGTCACGCAGGTGGTTTGAAATTGTTCCTATCGTGACACCTAGTTCCTCCACAAGCTCTCAAACTGTTGTTTATAGATTTGCTTCTACTAGAGCCTTCAAATTTTCATTTTCAAGAGCAGGTTTTTGTCCACGGCCATCATCATTTTTGAGGGTCTCATCTCCTTCTTGAAATTTTTTGAACCAACGTTGTAATATAAGTTTGTTTTTGGTTCCATCGCCAAATGCACCGTTGATATTACAGGAGGCCTCTGATGCTTTGTGGTCAAGTTTGAATTCATATAAAAAATTGCTCGTAATTAACTTTTTACATATTGACAACTATTTAAATAAACACCTTATTTTAAAATTAATATTTAAACAAAGTTTCATAGAAATATAGAGGTTTTCATGAGCTTTAAAATTATGTATAAAACATAAATAAATGATAAATATATTTATATCCGTCATTTAAGTATGCACCACTATTATCGAGACAGTTTTGCCATTTGAACGGTAGCTTGTTGCGGCCATTCGAATAAATCTTTGGTGGGCGAGAATCTAGACATTCCTGTAGTATATTTTAGGGGCCACATTGAAATGCCTTATTCTCCTATAAAAGTAATTCAAATTTAGGAAGAAATGGTTGTCAGTTACGGCTAGGTCAGGTGAGTATGGTGGATGACGTAGAAGTTCTAACTCGAATTCATGTAGTTTTATCACGGTCTTAGGTGCAGTATGTGGTTTTCAATTGTCGTGGAGCAAAATTGGAGTAGACCTGTTTACCAAACACGCCTATTTTTCTTTAAAATTCCAACCGATTCAAGTATACATCGGTTGTAATTGACGAAAAACTTTTCAAGAAGTCATAATCGATTACACTTATGGCAGACTACCAAAAACTCAAGATAAACTTCTTTTGAGGAATTTGTGCTTTAAACTGTGTTTTTGTGCTTTGTTTGTATCCACCTAGCTTGCATAACGTTTGTGATTATCATATTGAATTCACTTTTTATCACAAGTGACGATTCAATATATATAGTGATCCAATTTATTATAAGAAAACATCAGAAAGTTTTCGTTTCTGCTTTTTATTCAAATCATGTGAAATCCACTAACCCAACTTTTTCACTTTACTAATTTGAGCCCAGTTATTCAATATTGTTTGCTTTGTAACATCAAACGTTAGCGATAAATCATAAGCACTTTGTGACAGATCCAACTCCACGGTTAACTTTAGTTCGTTATTGTCTACCTGCATTCCTAAATGACTCATATTGATTAGAAATTACCTTACATAAATTTTATTAACCAATTTGAGACTGTCTGTTCCGTAGTTGTATTGTATCCCAATACACTAATGATGTTTTGCATGGTTTCTAATGTTGAGGTTCCACGTAAGAATGATAATTTGAATATCTGCATTTTCTTTTTTTTAAAAACACTCATTATTAAAACAAATTATGAATAATTTTAATTATTTTTTTAATATGTTCAGTAGCCATGATATGTAATAATCAAATAAATAAAACTGAGTGTAGTGACGAACAAAACTTCCATGAATCTTAAACAAATTTTTTTTCATAAATTTTTTTTTATTCACCGGAATTTGTCAATCTTTTATAATAAAAATCATAATTAAGACTGAAATACAATTCACATCGAATTACAAATAAAATTAATCAAAGTAACAAATAAAAATGTTGCAGTGAAATGTAAATAACAAATTTGTTGTTTAAAATAAATAAAATGTTTATAATTGAATCCGCGTTCTTTAAATGTTGCTTTCCTTTTGATAAATTTTAATCGAAGAACAGAAGTTCTCATTCTCATTATCTTAATCGACCAAATATTGTCGGTGTGGCAAAGAAAGGTACCCAATTTAATGCGATCGGAGTTACCCGACTAACTCAATTCCTTCATGAATGTAAATCTGAGTTGAGAGATTACAACATTGAGAAACAAAATGTTATTGAAACAATTAGTCACTGACGAATTATAACTATATGAATTTGTTGTAATTTTGAGGAATATTTAAATTATTTGAATGTGTATATGTGTTGATGCTGTATTTTGATTTGAGTATATTGAATTTAGAATGGTGATTCTCCCACCCAGATGGAAATTGGTATTTTTTAAATTTAAAGTGATTGACTATTCAAACATAATTAAAATAATCATTTGATGAGTTTAAATTTTTTAATTTAACAATTAAAATTAAGTTTAACATTTTTAGTAAAATTTTAATTAAATGCATTTTTAATAATTTGATGACATTTTTATTATTTTGGGTTTTATTAAGAAATGGTTAAAATTATTATTTTTAATTAATATTTTCTTAGCAGTTAAATATTTTAAAAAATGACTTAGAAAAATTGTTCGAATAATCATGATTAAAAATAGAAAGAAGAAAACCAATTAGAACGATGACAAACGATGAAAGATTTTCTGAGAAGTCATTATGACTCTAAATGTGATTGTAATAAAAGTTCAAATGAGACTTGTCTAAATGTTCTTAATGGTAATCATGTCTACAAATTTCACACTTGACAACCTAATATAATAAATTATAAAAATAACTGATGTCTTTTATTATGAAAATATATACATGATAAAGGATAAAAAAGTTTCTCTTTCAATCGTATAAAAGAAGATTTAAAAAGCTTTATAATTATTATTTGTTCTTCACGACGAATTATTTTTGTTGAAGATTGAAAATTAAGAGTAAAAAGATTGAGAATATTTCTTAAAAAAGAATTTTAATATTAATCAATCTGGCAAGACATCGATAATATCAAGACGTTTAACAAAAATTAATTTGTTTTAATAAATTTATAAATAAATATAAAGGTAAATAATTTTATCTGACAAAAGGCAATTTATTATTTCAAATCTTAGAAATATTTGGTTGGCCAAAAAGTCATTGCGTTTTTTACTAAAATATTTATTATCAAAAAATGACATGAATGTACAAATATTTTTTACACGATATACTGTCTAATATTTTCAATCACTTTCTTCCACCTTTCCGGTAGCTTCATTATTCCTGATTCATAAAAACCTTTGCCTTTGTCAGCAAAAAAGCCGTCTAGGAACGATTTGATGTCATCATCACTAGCGAATGTTTTTCTGTTTAAGGATTTCTGCAGGGGATCGTTTTTGCAGGCTCACAACGTTTTTTCCATAATCATCGGCGTTCCACATTGTTGTAAACAATCCATTTTTCGTCACCCTTAATCAAGCGCTTCAAAATTGGATCACTTTGTTCTCGCTTCAAAAAGGGAATCGCAAATGTCTATACGTTTCACCAAATGAATATCTTTCAGTTCATTTCTTTCACATATCGAGTTTACTGACGATTCCAAGTTTCTTTAAATGACTTCCAACACTTGATTTTGATATTTCCAGAGTCTCTGCAACTTTTCTTGTCGTCATATGGGGATTAGATTTGATCAGTGCTGTTATTTTGTCACCATCAACTTCAACTGGTCGACCGGAGCGTGGTGCATCTTTCAGATAAAATTTTTCAGAACGGAATTTAGAAAACCTGTCGAAGTTTTAAGGAGTCACTACAATATACAAAGCATATCTTCTTATGAGCTTGCACAGCGGTTTTCTCTTTGCGAAAATAATACAACAAAACATGACGATTTTTTTTCCATTTCAAATTGACGGTAAAGTAATAAATTAAAACAAAATCAATTAATATTTTGTATAAAAATAGTCTGAAAATTAAGGTTTCAGAATTTATAATTGAATTTAAATTTTATCAATTTATATTTTATTTATATTTATTTCAATTTATATTTTATTTATATTTTTAAGCTTTTTATTAGGACAGAGGTGTCAAAGTGGCGGCCCGCGTCAGAAATCTCACAAATCGAAATAGAACCACAAACAGTGTAATTTTACATAACAGTGACTAAATTTTCACTAAAAGCATAAACAGCTAGTGTTATTATAGTACCTGGAGCGGAAATTAGCCGATTTGACCGAACATTTGTGCTCCGTTTCAGGAAAATGTAAATAAAATATATAACTAAATTAACAAATTAAATAAATTGCTTTAATTAAATAAAATGAATAAATTAAATAAATAATTTAAAATAAAAAAAAATTAATCAAATAACAAGAGAAATGAAAATGAATCGGTTCGTCAAAAAATAAATAAATAAATCGTTAGAGTAAAACTCGCAAAATTTCATGAAATTAAACTCCACGAAACGACAGCTCTTTATTGGAACTGGAACAACAGTCATTTGATTAATTATCCAATTTTTAATTCATTTTGAATGAATTGTGAGCCTCCTTTTGTCTTTATTATTGTTAAAATCGGTCGTGATTTTAAATCAATTTGAACCTACCAATTGGGTAAGTTGTGTGAATGTCTGGATTGCATGTATGAGGATGTGATTATGTAATTGCTTTGTTGATCTGTTGCAATAGTTTTATGTGTGTGAATGTAATGGTTTTGAATGCCATTGGATGAGGTGTGTGAGATCGGTTTAAAAAAATGTTGAATTGTATTTCATCACAATAACAATTTGTTGAAATAATAAAAAAACAATTTTGAAGAAAAACAATTGTCAAAAAAAAGTGTGCCGGTTTTGTGTAATTAATTGGTTAATGAAAAAAATATTACTGTTTTTGAAAAAAAATATCTCTAAAAGACCTTTTTTTGAATTTGTTGAAATAATGTCAAAATTCGTAAAATTTAAATTGAGAAATATTTTGAAAACTGAATTTAATGTTCGATGGAAATTGTAATTTTGAGCGCTGCTGAAAGAGATTCTTACCGGTTTATACATTAAAATATTGCCGTATTTACTGCCACCACTGACTTCACTTGAAACTGAAATTGAAGCGTTCAATAAAGAACGAGAATTCGAAAAGTCAGTGATGTCTGATTTTCAATTGAAAAAAGTTAAAAAAGATAAAACACAAAAAGAATTTATGGAATCGGCCCAAATAGGAAAATCCAGAAAAATAGTGCAGACACGGTTTCCTGTCCAGTACTGTAGAATGGTTTCTTTTAGAATAAATGTTTTTTTGAAAAAATGTTTTCTTTTATACTTAGTTAAACAGTTTTTTCTGTGTTTGATAATGTACGTGACATTTCCATTGTGGCCCTTCGTTGCATTTCTTTTGTATCAAGTAGCCTGCACAGCAAAAAGGTTTGACACCACTGTATTACGACGTACTCAAAAACGCAATGACTTTTTGGTCAACCCAATAGATTTAAAATTTGCTAACAGTTTCATTTCAATTCTATCTAAAATTTTGGCAAATTTTGCAATCAAATTAATTTTTTTTAGATCGACATCATACCAATTGTCTTTTAATTTTCAAGTGGCCCTTAAATTAATACAATTTTGACATACAAAACACATAAAATGTTGATAACGACCGAAAATTGATATACTTATATATATATATATATATAT
>MQRK01249288.1:30020-40454 GCA_001938485.1 Girardia tigrina
CAGCAGGTGGAGAATATGTCGAAAACCTAGTTTATTGAAAATGTATTTGATTTTATCTTTTTAATAATCTTTAATTAATTAAATAAAATTTATTCAATAAAAATTTTGAATTTAAAACAACATAAAAGATATTGCAAAATAAATCGTATATTCTTAATCAGCATAAAAAGATCCACAAAATGAGATTATTTTTTTACGAAATTCGAAGTTCTGTAATTTGACCATTATTACTCAATGATACGATAGTTTTAGACCCAAAATGTTTTATATACCAAAATGATCGTCTTGATGAGTAGACAATGACGCACTGACGATAACCGTGGAATTGGATCCATGATAAAGTAAAAAATATTAAATCACTTGGCTGAATTTGGGACAGTGAAAAGTATGATTTAAATTGAATGAAAGGTAGAAAAAAACGCCTTTTGATGCTTGCTTGAGAATGCTTTCTCGTTATAAATGTCGTCACTTTTTGGACTGAATCGTCATTTGTTATGAAAGGCAGATCCAATATGATAATCACCCACGTTCAGCAAGCTAGGGAGCCCAAATGAAGCAGTCGAAAATCACAACATTCACCAAAAGAAGCTGATGGTGAGGGTTTGGTAGTCTAGAACCCGTATAATCCATTATGACTTCATGAAACCTGACTCCTCTAATACATGTCTACTGCAACTAAACTCAAAGAAAACAACCGCGTTTGGTAAACAGATCAACTCCCACCTTGCTGCACGACAAAGCAAAACTACATAAGATCATTGCAAACTAAATGACCTTGAGTTGGAACTTCTGCATGCAAAATTTTATTTATATTCGCCTCAACAATCTGCCGCTCAAATGCCAAAATGTGTCAATAATATGGATTCATACTTTGATGAATGACATAAATATTTGTATTTGTAAATTTTCAATAAACTTTGACGTTAGTTCTACAAATTTCTTATTTAACGATCTAATATTATACAATACTAACAAGCGTGTAAAATTACAATTTAATAAAAACTCAAAGTCATTTTACTTGAAATTTACCATAAAATATTTTAAAAAAATTATCAAAATTTAAATAGACACAAACGAAACATCTTCCGGAGTTTTCATCTGGTATAATTTACTATTTTCCAATTAATTAAGAAATAATAATATTATCGTGTCGCAATCATCGCTCTAATCGACATGATAACAGAACAGATTAAAGTCAGTATTCAAAAAAGCGTATCTTGCAAACAATATACACCCACTAATTTAACCAAAGGACGGTAATTCACTTTGATGAACCTAGTTAAGTATTTAAAATTGAATAAAACGATGGATCAACTGAACGCAAAACTACGTTACGAAAAGTTTAATTATTAATAAAATAACTTTGACGAACAAATAAACAACTATTAAACTTTATTCCGTACGGTAGACCAACTATACTGTGTTCAAACAAAATCAATCGCGACTACAAACTCTTGAGACACTTGATTTCGTCAGGGGAAAAAATTAATCGCAATATCAATTGTCAATTAGTTATGAATTAAATATTAATATTTGAATGCATGGAGAAATTACAGACGAGTTACTTTTATTTAATCGTCCGGAAGTAATTATAATTTTTATTGATTTATCGATTTAAATTTTTGAATTTGAATTTTTAATTTTTCTTTAATTTACTATCAGCTAATTTGGCTTCTCAATTTCTTCTAAATTTATTCTTTTCGATATCGTGCTTTTTGATCTGTCTTTCTTTTTTTAAACCTTTTTTACTCGTGATCATTATGACCTTCTTACGATGGCTAAAAAAATAATAACCAAAAAAAGTTACAGAGAAAGTAAAAAGAACAAAATTAAATAACAAAATAAAATTCACAAAAAAATATGCAAAGAATAAAATAAAATAATTAAATTAATTTAGTACGTTGTATAAATGCATGTGTACAACGTTTAATTCAATTAAGGAATTAGCAAAACCAATTAAACAAAAAAATATAATAACATCATAAAAAAATGAATTCTAATAAATCTTATACCCTCAACACCGACCCCCTACAATCAACATTAACAAGTACGATATAATAAGGAATTTTAAATTAAGCGCTGATCGATTGGCCATTAATTTCGGTCCGATCAGCACAAAAATCAAAGAAATCGTAACACAAGTCGATTAAAAATACGGAGTCTTAACGAACATAAATTTTCCGCTTTCAAATCGTACATTGACTGAAAAGAAAACTTTAACAGGAAACTCAAATGATACTCTAAATTTACAAATTTCAAATAATCAAAAGAAAACAATTTTTTCCTGGCATTTTCCAGATACAGAACATTATTATTTTTTTATAAATAAACAATTTTTCACAATTAACGATATAAATATATATATATATATATACATATCTTTTCACCAATATTCCATTGAATGAAACCATTAATTTATGTGTTAAATTATGGGATAATTTGGTAGAAGATAAAACTAAGTCATTGAGTAGTAATGCATTAAGAGAATTATTGGAATTCAGTACTAAAAACGTACCATTTATTTTTAATGAGGAATGGTTTATGCAAACTGATGGAATCGCGATTTTTAAATCGATTAAAAAATTAAATTATAATCAATTTCTAAAATATTTGATTTTAATCTTCTGATTCACTTTCATTCTCGGAATCATTTTTCTCGTCTGTTTTACTTACTTTGTCCGTATTCTGTTCCTTGATTTCTGTTTTATTTTCTTCCTCAGTCTTATTTTCCGTGATTGATGTTTCACAGTTGTTTTCCTTGTTTTTCAATTTTACAATTTCTTTTAGTTTTTTAATTGCTAATGATTCGCAATTATATTCTTCCATTTCTTTTTTATATCTCTCTTTATCTTGCGCTCCTAATATTTCATACTTTGATTTATCTTTGCATTCTTTCCACATGTTTCCTAAAGCTTTACCTATTTCTCCAAATTGATGTTTTTGAAATTGTCCATGTAATGATTGACGATGTTCTTGTCAAAAGTAAATATAAGGTGTCAATGACTGTTTCGGTTTGTTTGGATCTTTTCGTTTTCTTTTATTCTATTCACCTTTAGCGCCTTTGATGGCTTCTATCTTTTTGCATAATTTAGAAGAAAAGTTCAATAATTTTAATGGTGAATTACCTTTATTTTATACGAGATGTGCTGATGACACTTTTCTTATATTTAAAGATGAAGATAATGTTTCACGCTTTTTAGAGTTTGTAAATGGTATTCACCCTAATATCAAGTTTACCTTTGAAATGGAAAATACTAATAAACTATCATTTTTATATGTATTAATTGAAAGAATTAAAGATACATATCAGACTCGAATATATCGAAAACCAACTGATACCAGTTTTTACAGTTGTCCAAACAGTTTTTCTGACCCAAAATACAATAGGAACATGATTAAAGGTTTGGTACATAGAGTCTGGGGTTTAACATCAACCTTTGAGATATTTGATAATGAAGTTGATGAACTTCATAATATGCTTTCTAAAGATGGATTTAATAAAAAGTATTTAAATTAAATCATAAAAGATACTGTTGAATCAATTTACTTAAAATCAAATAATACATCAAATATAACTTTGGGAAATGACATTGATAATCAAATGACTATCAATCTAAAATTACCGTACTCAGAGAGAGCAAAAGAGTTCAAAAGATTTTTAGAACATCGAGTACCTGTTGGCTTAAAATTGAGAGTAATCTTTGTAACTAATAAATGCCGGAACTATTTTTCCAACAAATCAAAAACTCCTTTATGTATTAAGGTAAATCTAGTTTATCAATTCAAATGTCACAAAAGCGAAGTCTTGTACATTGGAGAGACAAGTCGTCATCTTCGCACAAGAATTGCTGAACATACTCAATCGAGTAGAAATAGTTCGATATTGAGCCATATTAAAAGATGTAAAGGTAATCTTATGGATTACAATAACGATTTTAAAGTGATTTTAAATAATTTTGACACAAATTATGAAAGGATTACTGGAGAAAAATTGCTAATAAAGCATCATAAGCCATGCTTAAACGTTTAAGGTGATTCATCTAGTCATATTAAAGTTTTTTAAATATCATTAAAATACTTTTTTTAAAAAAAAGCATGTTTTTGAGACGTATGATGTAATAATTTTTAACTATACCATGTTCCGTTCAATTTAAACATTTTATTTTTCAAATTAAACATTTTACTAATGAATCGCAACATTTGTTATTCAAATTGAAAATTTTACCAATGAATCGGAACATTTTATTATTCAAATTGAACATGTATAAAATAAAAAAAAACAAGATATGATAATAGTTTATTAATATATTAACAACTCGTAATAACAATTTGTTTAATGATGAACATATGGCAATTCAGCTGCGCAGTTTATAATATTTCGAAGAATGTTTTTAAAATATCCCGCGCTATCTGATGCCGTTATGTTATGCGTTTCAGATAACATTAGTTCATACAACAATAATCCATTAGTCCCAAATCTTAATTTTGATCTTACACCATTCTTAATTTTTGAAAAAGCATTTTCAATAGGGTTAATCATATAAGAATAAGGTGAAAGGAATTTAAATTCAAAATTAAATTCTGAAGTTATTCTTTCAATTTCTTTTTTTTACGTATTCTGGCGTTATCCATTATTAAACAAGCTTTTTGCATATGAAGAACATCTCTCAAATAGCAACATAGTTCAGTAATATATTCAGTAAAAATATTAGCGTTGACGGTAGAGTTAGCAATTGTTTTGCAATAGCCCATTCCGTTGATTGTCATATTTGCAATTAAAGAAATTGATCTACCTCTCACTATTGGTGTTGATACTATAGCACGAGATCCTTGCTTTGATCTCGCATGAGATCTTTTTAAAGAGTATGAATAAATGCAGTAGATAAATGAATTAATTCGGAAGATAAATAAATCATTCCAGAAGATAAATTTAATTAGTATTAAATTAAAAGATAAATGAATTAATTTAGAATATAAGTAAACTAAACCAGCAGATCAATTGCAAAAAAAGATAAGATGTTTTAATTAAGTAAATTTATTTTTATAGCAAGTTTTATCTATAAAAATTACATTTTACATTTTTTTAAATTATTAGTTGGCAATACTTCATTTGTATTGCGCTTCTTAGGCACTGGAACTGGCATTGTTTCCAAAGCAAATGTGATTTCTGTTTGGCAACCACGCTTCTGTTTTGGACACAATGGCATATTTTCCGCTCTCAATGGTATTGAAGTATATTCATAACGGCAGACACACAGTAATAAATGTTTGCAGATATACTTTTTTGGAATTCTATGCAGTTACATGTGCTAAAGGTCCAATTGTCCTTATCTTCCATTAAACATAGTTCCCAGAAACGCGACTGCATGCCCTTGAACGAATAAAAATCAGTCCACTTGAGTTTATCGTTTAGCCTTCTATATTCTTTTAAATCTGCTTTGAAATTTGTAGCAATAGTTCGACCTGACGCCATGTAATGAATCTTCTCTTTGTTTTTTGACATCACTGCTGTCATTTCTCCTTGAGTGGTGTTGTATGTTTTAAGCCCCAGTTGTTGACTAATTGGTGGCACCTCGTCAAACAAAATCGGGCTAATTGGTTTTTTCGGATTCCTAATAATCAACCAATCTCTGAAAATTTTAGACTTAACTAATTCCAGAAAGCGAGCAAATGATAAACGCTTGCGAGTTGTTCCATCTGTCTTTATCACACCATTAGTTGTTTCTAAGCCATTATTTGTGCTTGGTAATCCTGGCGCAAATCCTTCATACCAACCCGGATGTTTTTTGTACCACTCTTTTTCGAAATATTGAAGGAATTGATTAATTGTATTGTCCTTTAGATCATTCACTCTTTATTAAACAACTGGAATCATTTGTCGAATATTTCTTTATATTCGGATAGCTGTAGAATAGATATATCGTAGCGCAACCGAGCTTTATTGCCTTTGTCGATCGCTCTGAATGGAGATTTTGATTGTGAATCTGATCCCTCGTTCACCTTTTTCATGTGAAACCAACACATTACTCTTTTTCATAGGGAATTTTCACCAAATTCTGATTTGAATCCAATGGTCATTGCATCTGCGGCATCTGCTATTTAAGTGTCAGGTTCATAATAAAATTGTCAAATTGTTTGGCACATGTCTTAATTGATTTGAATATGAATTCGAAATCTTGTTTGCGTTCATTTGTGCAAATTGCTATACCGAACGGATGAAAGCTTTTCTTTTTATCTGTTGTTCCAACCAATAACACTGGATATCCTTGATAAATCAGTTTGTATGTTGTATCGAACAAAGGTTTTTTGATTTTTGGAACAATGAGGTCAATCGTCTTGTTGTTATCCAGATATTGAACTTGGGTTCCATTTTACCTGTTGATTAGTTCACTTCACTGGCACATTGATGTCTTACTTAAATATGATCTAAACATTGGTTGTCTGGGATTTGGCTTCTCGCTCTGCACCATTCATCTAATTCTGTTAAATTAATGCATGTTTTGGATCCCTTTTTTTCTTGATTGTCTAAGTGAAGTTGCGTATTTGAATCCAACTAGGCATCAGTCTATTAGGAAATTTATTTTCCAGTTTTTCATTTATTTGAGATGGCTTGTGAAAGTCACTAAATATGGCCTCAATCGCTTCTTTTATCTCATGCCGTATTCCACGATTGTTTAGCTTCACATGCTCATTGTGGTTTGTCTCTGATCGATACACTCTATGCTTTCTTTGTCGTGGTGAAAAATCATAAAATTTTTGGCTGGGTATCGTAACTCAATTATCAAATTTAATTCATTATTAGTTATTTTTAACAATGCATTTTTAAGTTTTTAGATTTTTAAGAATAAGGATTAAGCAACAATTAAGCAATATTTAGGCATATTATTAATATCTAATGTTGCTTTTATTTCTTTCTTTGAACCATCAGGATAAGCAAACCTTTGATTTTTGAAATATCGATCTTTACTATTTTTTTTAAGAAAAATTTCAGAATAACCATAATTATTAAACAAGAACTTACTTTATTAACACTTTCTACAGATTTCAGAAAAGTTGAAGACAAACACCAAGAAAGATCAATTAAGCCTCTAATCATGTTTGTTTTACATTTTGGTTCACAAAAACTATCTGGTGAAGTATATAAACCTGTATTAAATTGCTTCCTATAAATTCCAGTTTCGTTATTAAGGGAGTTTCTTTCAAACAAAAGATATCGAAAAGGTAAGAGTTCATTCTTTTTTTTCAACCGTAAAAGAAACACTTGGATGTAGCGTATTCATAAAATTGAAAAGCAGAAGTACATGGCCTGTTTTTTTTAAAGTAAAAGTTTACATTTATTAAGTGATTTTTATTAAAAGATTAAAATAATTCTTGCAAAGTATTTATAAAACTTTATTCTTTTTACATAAAAATAACTTACATCTAGAATTTTCTTTCTCGAGTCGGTGTTTTATGTATATAAACTGGTTAAAAGGTCATTCAAATTTGATATTTATGACAAAAATTAATCCCACTTGATTATGCCAATATCATTTAATAATATCTAACCGAGTTACCTGACCCTAATCTAGAATATCTATTTAGTATCCTTTAGTACGAGGGGTGTTCCGAAAGTAAGTGGAAAAAAGGGAAACGACACCACAAGAAAGCATTTATTGAAGGAATACAATGTCATTCATCATCCTCATCTCTGTCAAACATTTTCTACCGTGCTCGTCGTTGCTGGACGTCCACTCCTGTCCTCGTCGTCCAAGGATTCACGTCGATTTTCGAATTGATGCACCCAATTGTAGACGGCAGACTTTTGCAGAGCTCTTCCTTGAAACACATTTGATAAGCGGCGCACAGTGTCAGACACTGGAGTATCCTCTTTCCAAAGGAAAAAGATGACGACACGCTGAGAACGTACTGCGTCTTTCATGTGTTAAACAAAAATGAAAACACTGCCTATGACAGTTTCCTCTATGCTGCTCACATGTTGCATGGACCAATGCCACTTTTGCTCGATTTCTATTGGCTGGTAAGTACATCACGCCACCACGCCATATGTCCCTCTGTAAGATGCACACACACGCTCACACCCGCATATAAGTATTTCCACTTACTTTCGGAACGCCCCTCGTATAGCCCTAATACATCTGGAGACGATAGTCATTCAATTCATTACAGTGAATTGATATTTTGAAAGGTACAAATTAATTTCGTTAATATTTTGTTTTACATTAATATATATTTTCATAAATTATCCAGAATTGTTTATAATTTTGTGCGAATGTCAACACTTCTTCCCGAGGTTGTGAATGATGCAATATTTGTTTTCATTAAATGTCTTGAGCTATTCTTGATCATAGATGATGATTGCTTTCCTCAATGCAAAAAAATACATTTATCTAAAATGACAAAACTCAGACAGAGACAATGATTAAAATGATTCCAAGAAAATCGAATTCTAGTGGAAATTTACTAAGGGTTTCAACTTATGAATGTTGAAACTATTTTTTTAATAAATCAAAAGCGTCTTTATGTACGTGAAAGGCAGATATAGTTTATTAATTTAAAATTTATAAGCACGACGCCTTGTAAATTGAGGAGACAAGTCATTATCCTCATACTAGTTTTTCTGATCATTCTTAATCCAGTAGACAAAGTTCAAAATATGCTCCGTAAACATGGTAAAGATTTTAAATTTTTTTAACAGAAATTATGAAAGAATTCTTGAAGAAGAATTAAGCTCCTTTCAAAATGCGTAAAAATGGCAAAATAATTCATCCAATCACATTAATTTACATTAATGTTTTTGATATTTATTATACTATAATTTTCAACTATAAAAATAGTAATTAATCACTTTTTTCTATTACACTGAAGATGCCGAAATGGTGAAACCAATTACTTAATGTCACTAAATTTAATGAGAAATGACTTTATTATTATTATTCTAGTATTTCCAGCAACATGATAAATATTATTATATATTATTATTATTATTATAGTATTATCTATCGGTTATTTATTCATTACTTTGTGTATTATTTATTTATGTAATTATATTTATTATTTAATTTGAATTTACTATTTCTAAGTGAAAAATTAAAAGAAAAGTATAAAAAATCAATATTATTAAATATTATGACTGTTAATAACTTTGTACATTTTGGCTATCTAATTCTCTTATATCCAAAACTTAACGAAGACAAATTTCACAAATTATTTTTTTGTCCGACTTCGTTTCCTTCCGATCAAAAAAATTCAAATTTATCATTTAGCGACAAATACAATAAAATTTTAAAGACAACAGCAAGGCAAAAGTAAAATACACAGAACCTCAACCAAGAAATTGAAACTGTTCAGAAATTAGTCGGAGAATGGAATTTGGTTCTATTATCGAATTACTAATCTTCTATAACCATTTTGAACTAAAGTAATTATATCTGTATTAAAACGATTCTCCATTAATTCTCCATTAATTCTCTATTAATTCTCCACTTGACTAAAATTTCTTTGGTACTGTAATCCATAAATAAGATTACTTCTTTTTTTCATCCTTCCGTTGTGTCGTTGATGTTAAAATATATTTATTTTAATTACATATATTTTATTTATTTATTATTTTTGCTAAAACAAATCTCATTTGTGTACAAATATTAAATGATACTTTTTGGTGTTAGAGTGGGCGCAGCGCGGCTGCTGGGTCCCGGGGTTGGGAAATCAGTGTTTCCGAGACAGGAAGGGGGAATGAAATACAACGCAATCTCACTGAGAATCAATTCTGACCCGTTCTTTGATCGATAACAACTCGCTCACTGTGGATACTCCCTGATTTCACTGACCTGCTTCAAGCATTGATTCAACAGCAGTATGTCCCATCGATCAAATTCAATGTGGTTAATAACGAGTTTCGACTGGGCATACTCAATCGCCTCATCACAAAGTGTGCACTGCAACTCCAGAATACCCGACTTCATTCGTGCATGGAAGAAATCTGTGGAACATTTCAAGCAACTCTTTTGACCGCATTTTTCCCGCTCAATACATTCCGACCCTCTTTTACAAACAACACAAACACCACACTCAAAAATCGATTTATCGAAAATGCTCTTTCGTTTATGCCTATCGAAATCCCTCAGCATCTCGAACAAGTAACTACCATCACCCTCGCTCTCTAACTCGCCCATCTGATCTTCCGATGAAGAACAAGGATCACTTGAATCAAATGAAATCTCATTTTTGTACAAATTGTCCTCATTATCACTATCAGATTTATCACACAACGGATCGGAATTCCCGTTATCGATTTTAGCATTAACAAGACTGGGAGGAATATTTGGTGTGTGGATGTTTTTGTGTAGTTTTTGTATGTTTAAATGTTGTATGTTGATTTGGGATTGTGCCTCTCCTAATCAGATGGATTGTCAATATTTAATTTTTATAATC
>MQRK01249288.1:45126-62316 GCA_001938485.1 Girardia tigrina
ATATTGAAAAATTGATTGATGGAATCTAGTGAAAGCCTTACTGTTGATCATCATAAAGATGATAAAAATTGTGAATATAATAAATGTTCTGACAAATGTGTGAGTTCTCTTAACAAAGACATTTGAAAAGCCACAGCTTCGACAAATCCATCGTGAAAATCTACAACTTATCCGTATAACAATCTGTGGGTTTCGAATTATTCCCATTTTTCACGAATACATCTCTTTTCAATTTCCAGACTCTCTCGAAATCTTTGCAACTTTTCGATGAAAACGAATTAAATATGTCTTTCGACACTATCAAATCACTCAACATTTCCGGTCCGAATTCTTATTTGTATTATTTTGAGTGTAAAATATATTTAATAATTCAATCGATTTCGCGTTCAAACACCGATATTTCAACTCATCCATAAAAATCATCAAAATTCGAATTCCCTCCAAAATTTTATTAAAAAAAATAATCGTTTTAAACAAAATATCAGAAATTAATAATGTACACATATTTTTGATTTTAACTAACCATAAACCACGTTGTACGTCGTGGTATTTTATTTACATTGTTACATTTTAAAAATGCCATTTCGGCAGCATAATTTCCATTTCCTTTTTTTTCATATTTAATTTTTTTACTTTTTTTATTTTGTACCATTTAGCATCTTGTTAATTTACATTTTTTTTACAAAAAAATATTCTTTTTATTTATACAAAAATGATTTCAAACATAAGGCGAAATGAGTAACATCTGAATTTCTTTCAAAATGAAAGCACCTTCACTGTCCACAAATATTAAATGGGTTACACACAATGGCGATTTATTGACATTCATTCAAGTTATATGAATCATATCAAGAAAGCTCAACTAGAGATCACATTTAATTTAAGAATTTCTTAATTTGAAGCTGTATTAAATGATTGTTGAAGTGATAAGAGCAGCAGAGAATCGAAGAAATAGAAAACGGTGTCGTCTTTGCAAGTAGATCAAAATCAAATTCTTTATTTACAAGTGCATTTTGTACATTTTCTATTTCATTTATCAGTATAAGTTTTCGTTATTTTTTTTAATGGAAGATGATTATTAATAACTTATAAATTATTGCCTTTTCCTTTTCCATTGTCATCAGATATTTCACTGAGAGATGAATTTTGTTCTTTAATAAACTGTTGTAATTATTTTGTCAGTTGATTTTTCCGAATTAGTAAATCAGATTTATTTTGAAGTTGTTGACACTTGAGCAAGTAGTCATCCCTTTTGACATCATCTTAATATAACCTATACTAGCTTTTAACACGGATAAATTGGAACACTTCTTATGTTGAGTAGCTTACCTTTGAGAACATTGAAGCCGTATTTCAGTTGAGCTATTCTGTGTTTCTATAGATTATTATGCAGCAGCTTGTTTACATTGGTCGCGATTTTACTCTTTAGCATTGTATTGGAGCACCATCAAACAAACGAATAATCGTTAAATAATGATTCAATCAAACTAAATGTCTCGCGAATATTTATTTCTTATCATTTTCAATACTTTTGATGCGCTCCACACATGCCCAATTTGCACTGGTGAGATTGGCTGTATCACTCCCCCCAATGCGAATCAAACAATACTTGTCAGATTTCTTTTATAATAATTATTAAAGATACTAATATTTGTTTAAAATTATAAATTGTAATATATAATTATAAAATATTTTCAATAAAATATCTTGAGGTAAATGCTTGACTGTAATGTTTCTTTTGAAATATTTTATTTTTGTCTTAACAAAATAACTTCAAAGATTGAATAAACTTTCTTATTTTCTAATGAAGACAAACTAATTATTATATTTTCTTGGCTAAAAAGAAGTCAAAAGATTGTTATAATCTGTGATTGACATTCGGATTATATTTCCTTCGACATAAAAGATCATCTAAAAAATGTTAATTCAGATTTCTTTCGATTTATAAAAAAAAATGAAACTTGAATATGAATAAAATTTACATTTATTTTAAACCACTGATTGGAATAATTGAGATTTCCTTATTTAAATGAGCTGCTGTGATATTCTTTAATATCACTTTATACTTTCCTTTGTAAATTACCAATAAAGATTTTTTCCCCTCATTTTGGAATCATATGACAGTAATAAAATGATTTTTCCCGCTTTTCATATTCTAATTTATTTATCCCAACTGCCATCACAGCCGCGCGATAATCATTAGAATAACAAAAGCTTTTCATTAATTGCTCAACTTTAAATTATTTTTCATTATTATTATTAATAATATTAATATTATTATTGTTTAAAAGAAAATCTTTCCGTTCTTGTAACATAGTTTGAAATGATATTTTTCTTCCAAAAATATTTTCTTATATATTAATTGTTTTAATTAGATCTTTTCCATTCTTTTTATTCTTTCTGTATATATATATATATATATATATATAAATTGATATAGGGTTTTTACTCAATCAATTTTCTCCAAACTTTGCAAACTCGATTTGCAATTCTCGATGACAATAAATGATAATGTGAAAATTTGATCAAATTAGTAAATCAAAAAATTATTTTGCAACAAAGCGTTTAACAATTTTCCTCAAATATTTAAACTGCATTAGTAGAAATATTTTGGTTTTTTCCTTTATGATTTATAATAAATTTATTATGTTATTACTGACTTTTTCATTGATGTAAGAGGTTTTCGTGACTTAAATTTTTGAATAATTAATTTGTAATATCATATTTATAATTAAATAATTTCAAATTATTTTTTTATATAAATTTAAAAAAATATATTTCGGATTAATAATAAAAATTGTAATTAAAATTTTATTTATTAGAATTTGACTTTTTGGGAAATAAATAATTCGGAGTAACAAACATTGTAAATAAAATTAGGTTTTAAATAAAAATTTTAATATTTATAACAAGTAATTGTAACTCAAAATTTGTATTACAAAAATAACTATAATCAAATGTTTTTTTTTAAAAAATTGAGTTGTAAAATAAAAATCATAATGTTTTAGTTACAATTAAAATGGTATCAAATTTGTATAAAAAATATAATTAAATATTTAAACGTTTTTTTTAAATTAGGTGGTAAAATAAAAAAATCATAATGTTTATTTAAAATTGAAATATTGTCAATTTGTATTAAAAGAATAATTATAATTGAATGTTTAACCAATTAACGAATAATAAAATATTAAGAAATTTAATTTTAACAGTAGATGTACCATTCAAATATTTTAAAAGATCTAAAATTATATTTAAGTTAACTGGGTTTAGATAAATAAAATTTAAATAACAATATTTAAATAATTTTAGATTACTAAAAATTGTTGCAAAATACGTTTAAAAATGATTTAAAATAGAACAGTTATTATTTAGATTTTTATAATGTATTTTGAAGATTTTTTTAAAATAATAAAATCTTAATATATAAATTACGTAATCAAGAATTCAATTTTAATTAACGTTTTAATAAATAAGTTATCACTAATTTAATCCAGTATTTTTATGTATAATTAATCTGGTCAAAAAAAGAAAACAAAAGAAAAGTTCCTCAAGAAAAATTGTTTAAATAATTGCTATTGTTATAAAAAAATAAAATTTAGTGTTAATGAATTATAATTTTGATCAAGAAACCAACAAAATGGTGTTTTATATTTTCTGTATGAATTTTTTCTCCTACAAAAGATAACAAAAACTTCTGTTGGCCAGGTAGAGTTCTGCCTGTATGAAAAATCGATTAAATTTTTTTTGATTTACCTAGTTTCACCTTAATATTTAAATTAATAGTATAAAATTTTTTTATCTATACCTTCTCTTCCATATCGTATATGTCCTCATTTTGAACGAATGAGTGTTGATTCCAGTCCGGTTTTTAGACATCTTTCCTACTTGCGTAAGACAGATGCTCTATTTTATTCTTTATTATTAATATAAATATTATTTTTTTAAAGGAAAATCTTTCTGTGCTAGTAACAAATTTTTAAATTATATTAATTTTCAACAAAAAATATTTTCTATTATATTAATTGTTTTAATTAGATCTTTTTTCTTTTTAATAGTTCAATTTATAAAATAAAAAAATTATGAGACTTGTTTTTTTTCAATTAATTTTTGATTAATACGATACATTTGAGAATATTTTTTTACAACTTGTTTTTATAATTTTAATGTTTTTTGTTAATTTTAATTTGATAATATTTTACTAACATATGAAAATAATGTTTTTGTTATACAAATATATTATTTGTATTAGTTTAAGTTTACTAAATTATTATTAATGAATAGTTAATATGTGTTGTATAATCATATAAATATATAAATTAAGTGATGTAATATAATTACACGATGTAATACAGTTTTAACACTAAATAGTTCTTATATAAATTTTTTTAATGAACAGACAAATATGTAAAGTATTATTTTACTTGTGGAAAACTGATTTATCCTCATGAAATATATAAAATAAGATGACTAAAATTTATAATGATTAAGTACTATTCTGAAAACTTTTTATTTAAAAAAATCTTAAATAAGATTATTTTATGTGGCTATAAAGAAAATTTGAATTATTTTTCACATAACGGTGCCGAAAAAAGCAGGATTAAATTATGTCCCTAGTTCTCTGGATCAAAAAGTGGCGCTAGAGAAGCTAAATTAAATCTCATTAGGTTTAGAAAAGATAATAAAAAGATAAAGAGAAAAAATGAACTAAAAAGAAAAATGATCCCTAATCCGAGTGTTGATAAAACGATTTTTCTCTCCAATGTGTCTCCAATCTCTTTCAATGGTATTGAGCTTATAGGCTTTTTAGAGAGTCCACCCAAACTAAAGATTTCTTACAGCCCCCAATGGGCCTCAAAATTCCTTTCGGTTTTCCAATGAGAATTGAATATGCATGCATATGGTTGTATTTGTGGACTTATTCTACATCTACAACATCCGCCCTGCTAAACTGAGATCTCAATATATTGGATCAGCTGAAGTTAATGAGAAACGTTTAAATCACGATCAATTGCAGAGACTCTATACATGTAATCCAAAGTCAGCCATTGACATCATTCGACCTAAAGTGAAAGCTACTGCAAAACCTTCTCTGCAGGCTTTTACTGATAATGTAAATGAACACAATCGTGCTACTCTCTTTGTTCAAGACTCTTGATTGCCCTTGTGTAAACACTTTTTTTAAATAAAAAATCATAATGATTATTGAATTTAATTGTCAACGGAAATTCTCTTAAAAAATTATTTATAATTGAATTTTTAAAATTAAAGAAAAATTATTTAGGAATTGAATTTTTACAGAACATGTCCATTAAAATAATTTTAAAGATCTAAATTTATATTCCAAATTAATAAACATTCTAAAAATTAATAAAACAAAAACAATATATGATTTGAATAAAATAACACACATATATATACATCGATATTATTATTTATATTTTGAGTTTCAAAATCTGGTTATTGTTCCTCATAAATTTGTTTGAGTAATGAAAATTGTATTAGGAATAAAGTTGGCAAATTATGACTGAATTTTAATCACGAACCCAATAACAATCATACTCACTTAACATCACCAATAGCCAGTTCGACTCTAAAAGTTCATTAACTTAAAGCGGTATTCATTCGTAAGTATTTATTTTGTTATACTGCTATTAAAAGTTTTCATATACAACAGTTTTGTTTTGTTTACAAAGTTGTTTTCTCAAATTCTTTATAATCAAATTGCTAAACTTACCTAAACTTATTAGGTCAGTTTAGTACGTTCGTTCACTTTCATTTTTGTTGAGTTTTTACATAAAGAAATTTATCTGTTAAAATTCCCCCTTTGTTTTGTCCTCAGTTAGTGAACAAAGAGTGAGTTTTACAGCCCTATCTCTCGTGGAGCTGAGTTTGATTTCCAACCTCCATCCAGTATTGAAATTGTGAATTGTCTTCAGTCGAAGGATAAGTCTTCATCCAGTCAAAGTGGCATCTCCTACATAGATATCCTCAATTGTGACCCTGAAGGGATAATTTGCGAGAAAATCTTTCGTATGATCTTAGATACCAACACTATTCCGACTAACTGGAAAACATTTAGCACTCTTATGATACCAAAAGCTGATAAAGAGGATGAATACCATCTTCCATCTTCCTAGCGGGGAATTGCACTTCAGGAATGTTTGTACAAGTTGTTTACAATTCTCCTCTGCTGGTAGCTTAAAGATTGTACACGAGAGAACAACCTGCTCCTCCCTCTTCAGAAAAGTCTAGGTCCAGCGGATTGTTGTACTTATCACACTGTTCTTCTTCGTGCCATCATTGATTATTATGCGAATGGTATGACATTGGTATGGACATTGCGGCGGCTTTTGATACTATTTCTGTTGAATATATCTTTTTCGTCCTCGACAAAATGGATCATCATCTCAACTCTATTGAAATCATTCGGGAACTGTATCGCGACTGTTACACTAAAATTGTCTGTGAAGGTCAAAGTACTGACCGTCTTGCAGTGTGTGTTGGTGTTCGGCAGGGTTGCCCCCTGTCAATGCTTCTTTTCAATATCGATATAAACCCCATTTTAAATAAGCTTGATCTGTTAGGTGCACATCATAGAGTTTGTATGGGTGAAAATTCCATTTCCTGTATGGCATATGCAAATGATTTAGTTCTCTTTGCCACATCTAGCTTGGCTCTTCAAACTTTGATTAGCACTGCTTCGAAGTATATCAAACTCACTAGTATTGAGTTCCGACGTCCAAAATGTACCTATATGGACTTTCCCTATTATGGCAACAATCAAATATGTCTTGACGATCAACCGATTCCACACAAAAAGGCTGATGAAGGTTATGTTTATTTGGGTTGCTTTATCTCCCGTCTTCTTCGTCACACTCCGGAACAAGTGATTAAGGATGTTCTTGATGATCTTGAGATTTTGAAGAACTCTGCTCTCTCTCCTACTCAAAAACTTCATGCTTATCAGAACTTTGTGCATTCTAAAATGGTGTTTTACTGTCGTAACACTTACGTTTTCAGATCTGACACCTTTCACAACTTGCAGGGATGTTCTGGTTAGAATGAAGCACAAAGAACTGTTAAGTCTTCCTGTATCAGCTTCTACCGGTTACCTGTATTCTTTCAAAGTTCATTTGGGAGTAGGTCTTACATCTACCGTTGATGAGTATCTTGTGCAGTCACAGACTCTTACTACCTTCTAACATCACCTGATATCTTTGCGTAAGAAACTGATCGAATAATTGCGACATGCTTCAAAACTGATGAGTCGTGTAAGTATTCATGACTGGATCAATACGGGTTATAAACAATCGGCTTTTGGATCCAGGTGGAATAAAATCCAACATGTCATCCATGTTCTACATGAGAAATATAGGATCACTGTAAAATTTGGTGAAATTCATCCATCTTTTATTATCTCCATTTTTTTACAGAATGAATCGTATCAGGTTTCTTCGACCATTAGTTACCAAGATAAAGATAATATTAATATATTTCTTCGAAAGTGTCTCTATCTTCACTATCTTAATTACTGGAAGAAGCAAACAAGTACTTCTCGTTCCGTCTCTTCTCTCTTTTTCTGGTTTCTCAACTTCTGTAGTTTTCAATAGTCATCTGTCCTACTCTGAATGGGATTTTGTTCATCGCAACCGGTCCTATACACTTCAAGTTAGATGCCGTTTCCAGAAAGTTGTTGTTTGTCGTAGATGTAGAGACTACAATGAGACATTGGCTCATGTAGATTCTCATTGCGATACTCTTCAGGCCTATATAAATGCTCGCCATGATGCGGTGGTTGACATTTTAAAGACTGAAATCCAAGAGTATTGCAATGCTGAATTGTATATAAATGTCACATGCAGGTTTGTTTATTCAACCTTGAGAGTTGATTTTCAAGTGTTCTTTCCGGATTGTAAGCGAATATTATTGATTGATGTGAAGTGTTCTTTTGATGAGAAGGAGAACTTGGACAACGCGAACAGGGACAATTTGGTTAAATACAAACCTCTCCGCGATGCAATTAAAGATAAATACCATGATCACACAGTTTTGCTGTACACATTTGTTGTAGGTGCTCTTGGCACATGGATCCCTGCAAATAGCAAACCACCAGATGCCGTTATCCTCTCAGGCAGAGAAACGGCCATTGCAATTGCCTCTTTCCGATCAAACATCCGACGGTCTGCAAGAATGTAGAAAGCCTTCTGTGATGGTCGTGATGCCCACAACTTGTCAGAGTTTCGGGATCCTAAACACAATCCTAGAGATACTCTTCTACTCCAAGAAATAAAAGTTCTCAGTGCGTTGAATTGTTTTTTCCTCTTTTGAATTTTTGAAATAATAATCAAAGTTAAAAATCAGTTAAAATAAGATCCTGAAAATTGCAATGATACAAGTAAATGATGGTTTTATTTTTGAGGAAATTTCTGATTTAAAAATAAAGAAAACATAAAAAAAGATGTTGTTCTCTTAAAAAAGGAAACCAGTAAAAACCTTCAGAAATTAAAAAACTTAAAATCGATCGAATTTCACGATTTTCATACGAATTGCGGTGAAGATTATAAAAATTTAAATCAACAATTGTGTTGCATATATATGATTACCTTTTTGCGATTTATGGTTGACAAAATATTTGAATTTAACCATCTAAATGATTATGAGTTCACAGAATCAATTTTTCAACTAACACGCGTTCTACTTAACTTAAAATTACCGCTCAATATAAAACAGCTCTTTGGTTTTAGATTCCTCCAGAGGGAATTTGAAATCGTCAAGATGATCGTTTGTCAAATTAGGAAAGCGAATTCGGAGCTAACCTCCTCTCGGGAATGTGAAGAGACCATCCAAACTCAATCTCTTATGAAAATTTATCCAAAACTAACAAACCCATTACCGAAACAAATTCGAGTAATTGACTCCTATAATAATTTTGACGAAGATCAACGAATTAAGGAGCGCAACGATGAACGTGAAGAACCCGACAAATCAGAGAACTGTATTTCACTATCACCATCGAATTCCTATAACAATAACGATTCTTCGAATGAAGAAAATTTGAACGATTCCCCACAAGAAGAGGCAGTCAATGTTAAATGGTTAATTCGCCAAAACAATTCGAAAATAAATGAGTTAAATGAAAACATCTTCATTAAAAATATCACTGGATTTAATCTACTATCATACAATCAAAATTTAAAAATGTCTGATATCATCAGTTCGGAAAACTACGGAAAGAAAAAAATTGGGATTAAGATCTTCAGTAATGTGAATTGCTTAAGCATAGATTAGATACTCTACGATGATTTCCGTAAAGAAATTCAAATAAAATGAAAGAATGAAAGCTTACAAAAAGACCTACTCCGAGATACAACAGAGCCACTATATGTAGTCTCACATACATTCTGAGACTGCCTTTTTTTCCTGCTGATATTTTACTCCTTTTGAACTTTAGTTCTTCAGATTTGTCTGATTTAATCAAACACCTCTATAGCTTCAGGTTAGTTGAAAGGTAAGTTATCTGTTTGAAATGATATTCATTGGGTATCCACAATAATATATTAGATTTTATTCACTATCAAATTAACTTGTGTACACAGATTATGAAGAGCGTGCAATTTATTTATGTTTTTGTCTGCAGCTCTCCACTTTTTGAAGCTGTAATATAATACAGGAAATAAGCACGAATTAACCATCTTTTACTTGTTTTGCAGAGTTTGCTTGGAACTCTGCAATACTGGCTGGATCTTCTATGCTTCTTTCTTCATTCTTATTTTAAATTTTTCTTCAATGTTACAAGTTCAAGAGATCGTGGATTCTAAATAACTGAATTCAGATACCCACTCAATACTGGTTCAAGCTGGTTCCTAGTAGTGCAGACTATAGTATCTACATTTATGTTTAAACTATTGGCTTTAATTTTGTTTATTTTACTCCTTTATTCGATACTGGCGATTTTACTGCTGATTAATAAAAGCATTGAAAAGGAGGGGGCCTTAAACACAACCTTGCCTCACTTCTTTGTATATTTATATTTTCATTCTTAATAGAACATTCGAATCCCTCATGGAAGGTTTTGAAGATCTGAAGAAGTTTTCCTTATCCGTAGTCTCTTTAAAAAACTCTAGAGAGACTCTCGGGGACACTATGGAACACTATGTTGATCACAAATGTATTGTTATTCTTATATCAGTCTTTCTCCTGCAATTTTCTTAGAATATTGATAGAAGGTGAGTTTCTATTTCTGGTCTGAATCAAAGCAGTCATGTGTCCAAGATCGATTCTAAAAGTTGAACTATTCAGTTTTCAATGATTCTCCTACATCTAAAATAAATATACCCCGGTTATTATTAATGTCTTTTAACGAACCCTTCTCCTTGAAGAATACTTTTAACTTGACTTATCTCCAACTTTTTTGAAAGTCTTTCTATCCAGTCTAAATATTTTGAAGCATTCTTCCAAGAGGGAAATAGCTTTACTTGCCCCATCTATAGATTTAAAGAATTAGTTCATCGGATCCTTCTGCCGTACGTTACATAGTTGTTTCATAGCTTAAAAAGTTCGTCAGATGTTTGTGAGATGTTTTAGACTCTTTATTTAGAACATTTCCGTGATATCATCTATTAACTAAAAACGGGTTAAAGAGTTTACTGAAATGAAGGATTAGTTCATTATTCCAGATTGGGTTCGTAATATTACGCAAAGTGTTCTACTTTGAATGCAATTTTAAGATGGTATACAACTTAGTTGAAAATTCATTCAGTTTACCTTCTCTATTATAGTTGCATATGTTTTCGATTTAATAGGCTAGAGTTTCTCCTTTTTCTTATTATTATTTATGCATTGTAGTCAGGAGAATGAATTTGAGGACTTCATGTCTTGAATATGTTGTATCCGTTCTGTTCTTGACGAAATCTGATCTTCTAAACCTGTTTACTGATATAAGAGATTTCAGCTCTTATTCATGCCCATGCAAGCACCTTTCGTTTATTGCCGAACGTTTTTTCTTTGCCGTCTTCTTTTGCAATACTCCATAGAATTTGATTGATGGTATTTCAGTCAACTTCTATCATCTGGATTTGTGGAAACTTCTCGACTATTCTTTTTTGCTGTTGTGGATATGCTTTTCGATCCTTTTCGAGCCTTTACAGCTTTCTATTGTTTCTCAGCCTTTGCGGCATTGACTAAATCATGGTCAAATTTGCAATCTAAGCCCGTTGATGTTCGTATATGTATCAACTCTGGTTCTTTCTCTTCACTGGGTTCTCTCTCTTCATTGTCACTGGGTGTAACCAACTCGTTCTTTGTCTAAGTTTTTTATGTAGAATGAATTTTCCACACAAAGATCACATGATACTGCCCTCTGTACAATGTTGGAGTTTTAATTCACAGAACAATTGAATTGAGAAGTCATATCGAGATTCCTTTTTGTATATATATATATATATATATATATATATATTGATGTGACCAGTGTCACCGATATCGGTCGAGTAAATTATCGCACACAGACTCCGACCGCATTTTGGATCGGGAAATTCCGAATAAATCAGCAGGGATCGTCCTCTGGACTGGTCGACATTGAGACATCGGGGATCGTATTGCGCCGTTGTCAAGTACAAGTAGTCACCTGTTGTTGCGGCAATCTCGAGCGCACTGCGTAGATTCTTGTTTCTTTTGTTCAGTTGATAGACTTCTGTTTGAAAACTCTTCAATAATGGAGCGATTTCTTTCCGAGTGTCCACAGACACTTGGTCTTTGAATTTCTTATTTTTGTCGAATAATATTCGCCGCGAAATGTCACTTTGATCTTTCTCGTTAGCGATCTCATTGGTGATCGAATCCAGATCTTTAGGTAATGACGAAAAATCGACGGTTTTCCACGACTCGAGACACAAGTGAATCGTGTTGGTCATTTCGAGATTCGATTTCAAACAGAAAGATTGAAATAGGAATAATAAACTCTAATTATGTTGATGCAATAATAACATACAACAGAAATCAAAGTATTTTGAATGCGATAAAATATTTATTAAAACAATTACCAATATTAATTCATTTAAAGTTTTTTTCGATAATTATAATTTTTTTAATTGTTAATTGTATTAGAAATTTTTTTAATGCACGTCTGAATTTTTCCAATCTCAAAAATTTCAGGGGTCGCAAATCCAATTAAGAAATTTTTTAAAATTAAAAATCAAAAAATTAAATTAAATATCACCTGAAAAAAACTCGTAATTGGTTGCTGCTGCTGATACGATTTAGCGAACGCTATATATATATATATATATATATATATATATTAGGGTAAACCAAAAGTCTTTTCGTATTTTCTACGTCTTTTTGTTCAATTGTTTCTTATTACCAAATAAAGATATTTTTATATACATGTGCTATATGTTTTTAAAGCTCTTGAACTGCTCTATCACAATTAGTCGTTAATATAATTTTTATGGACTAAACAAAGAACAAAATCAAAAATCTCGACGCCTTTGAACTTTTTCCACACCGAGCGTATAGTCCGAATCTTGCGCCATCCGACAATCACTTTTTCTGCTCTATGGCACACTTTCTTCGTGGTCGCAGCTTCAATAATCTGGCCGAGTTCGAAAACGAGTGTCACCAGTTCTTTGCTTCTAAGAACAAGGATTGGTATCGCAGTGGGATTACACAACTTGCCCATAGATGGGTTCAAGCTATAGATTCAAATGGCCTTTACTTTGAAACTTAAATGTTTTTTATTTTTTGTAAAATTATGTTTCAATGTTTAATAAAAAATACGAAAAGACTTTTGGTTCACCCTAATATATATATATATATATATATATATATATATATATATAAACCGAAGTAATTAGAATTAAATTGTTAAAAACCTTTTCATGAAGGATTTTAATTTTTTTCAATTTTATTACAAAAAAAATAATATTAAATATAATAAAGAACTTATATTTTTATCCATTACTGCATAAAAATAATGCGAAAAAATAAAAATGACTATTAAATAATGTATCTTTTATTTTAGGTGTTAAAAAATGAAAAAACATATGTAAAACAAAGACAAAAAGTTAGCGAAAATCGATCCATTAGTCTGAACAAAATCACAAGTTCCATTGTTAAAAATCTCTTGAAAAGAAGATTGAAATTGAATAATTACTTGACATTTTCACAAGTTGATGTAAAGGAATAATACAAATCCAGATTAAATTTAGATTTCCTTTTGTTTTCATAGAAAATCAGGTAAACTTATTTTTTTTATTGTAAAAGTATTTTTGTTTAAGATCTTTAAACAATTAAACACAAAAACGAAAGATATATTCAATGAGTTTAGTATTTGGAAATGTGTTTCTCCCACCCAGATGGAAAATTGGTATTTTGGATGTTTGCGATGAATTATTCGAGTGTAGTATATATATAAATTACTGTTGATGAATTTTAAATTACAACATAAGATATAAAAAACTTTTAAAATATTAAATTGTTTAAAATTTTAATATTAAAAATTTTTAATAAAGTTAACCATTTTTAATTTATTTTTAAACTAATTAAATTTAATGTTTTTCATTAAATAAAATCATTTTTTAAATTAAATTAATATTTAGATAAAATCACTGCCAATATTATGAAAATAGAATTTTTAAAAATAAAATCTGAAATCATTTAAAATGAAAATTTGTTCAAATAATTGTTTATTAAAAAAACATTAACACAAATTAATTAATTTAGCAAGATATCAAATTACGAAAGCTTGACTCAGGATTGTCCCAAAGACAATTCAAATTGTAATGAAAATTGCATTACGGAAGCAAGCCGATAAGACCGAAGATTCCTATGGACTTGATTGCGTAATCTCGTCATTAATATGACATGAAATAATTAAAAAATGATTGAATATTAACTATATTAATATGAACTCAAAACCGAAGGAGTGAAAAAGAGATCAAGTTATTTTATCACGCCACAAAAAATAGTGTAAAGGAGTTAAACGTCACTAAATTGATCAAAACAATAATGATTACTTTTAAATTTAATCTTGCCGCTGGAATATTTAATTGACACTGACGATTAATTGATATCACACTCCGCTTGTGTGTGATTGTATTTATCGGATTGCGGGTTTTATTTATTTTTGCAAGAATTCTAAGGGTCGTCTCTTTATCCGACTTGATTGAGTTGATTGGAAGGATTGAATAGAGATTCAACTCAAAATGTTTTCGGATCTATTACTATCAGTCGAATTAATTAATTTTCTGATGAACTCGAAAGCCGAAAGACTGGTTTTTATTGTCGCTTGCACGGGATGTGAAATGATAATGCGACGAGATACGATAAATAATTTCTCTCGATAAACGTTCTGCTTTTATTATTTCGGAAGCAATTTGGTTATAAATTTCTTTTATTAAAGAGACAAATATTTCAAGACGAATATATTGAAATTAGAAATTTTAAATTTCTGGCGTCTATGTCAATATTAATTTTCTATTGAATTTTTAATTTTAAAATTTCCAATTTCAAGATATATTACATTTTGATAATTATCAGTGAACCAAATTTCGTTCTCTTTAGTCTTTCAGTTCTTGACTTCTTAATTTTTAAATATTTCGATGACTGTTAAATGACAATTTTTGATGCTTGTCTATTTCTATTTGTTGTCCCTTCATCTTCTCTTTTTTATTCTTTGACCATAAAAAATGTTCAAAATAATAAAAAAATAACACATATTTACACTTATAACACATTTCGAACGAAACCAAGTGTGAACGAAACCAACGATCGAAAACCCATATTGGCGTTCTTAATAATTTTTAAGATCAAATGTTCATGTGACCGCACTGAAAATAAAGAATATTTAGCCTTTCCTTCATTTGACAAGTTTTTTTTATATTATAATAAAAACTGGGGAATAAATAAAATATATAAGCGAGTATTTATTTTTTTAATTAAAATTTTTAAAATTTGAAAATATATTTTTACAAATATTAATAAAATTTTTTAATCGAATTTAAATTGTTTTTAGAAATACTGTTTTATTTATTATCTGTTTTGATCAACTCATTTTTTCTATTAAAATAATATTTTAATTCAAAATAAATTTATAAAGAATGTTTTTAAATCAAATCTAAAATACTTAATTAATTCTAATTAATTTTTAAAAATTTCAATTTCATTTTAATTCAAAATAATCTTTTTTAAAACTATTTAAATTTTGATTAGTGAACTAAATTAATTACCTCCTCATATAAATGAGGAATAATAAATAAGAAAAAAGATAAATTTAAATTAAAATTATAGGTAGATTTTAAAAAATTTAAAAAACTAATATCAAAATAATTAAACCTATTAATTTTTTTTCTAGTTTAGTAATTTTGAGGGATTGACCATCATCATCAGAACAATTATTATTAAAAAGAATGTAACTTATAAATTGCAGTTAATGATAATGTAATCAACATACCATCAGTACATAAATTAAAAACACTCAATAAAGTTATAGATAGTGCAGTTTGATCTTTAATTTTATGATCTAAAAATCATATATATATGTAGAACACTTGATATGTCCGTCTCTCCACATAATTCTTAAATTACGTTCACAGAATTTTAAAATCTTTTGATTTTTGTACCCCTTACAATGCATGCTATACACTATTCTGATGATTACTATCTATACAAAGAAATTAATAATCATGGAAATAAATAATTTTAATTGGCTTAATTAAACTATAAATGTAAATTTAAAGAATTTGACGCAGGTACTGTAAACCAAGTGATCACAACATTATTTATTTCTTTTCTTTTGGACCTTAGCCGTTAATAATTCGGTACACCAAATTATGCACAAGTCTTTGTCACATGTTTCTATTTGTAGCCTCTTTTCTTTGACTTTCCTTACTCAATCCAGTTCATTCTTTTAAATCGTCTGTCCAATTTATCTCTAAGATCCCTATGATCAACACTTCTCTATGAATGTAAGAGTCGGACAATAAATTAGAATAGAATGGTTAGACTTAAATGATTTGAAATCAAGGGCTTCAGGAGAATGATGTAGATCAACTGAAAAGAATAGAGTGACAGAAAGTAGAGTGACTAAGTAAAAGGTAGAAATCATAGAGAAGAGACCATCAAGAGAAGGAAGCTGAAGATTTACGGACATCAGATAAGAAAACAAGCCCTAGCGAAGGTTATGATTGACGGCAGAGTGGAAAGAGAAAGATCAAAGAAACAATAACTGAATTAAACTGCTTAATTATAGGGTTTTTTTGTTAATTTTTTATTAATAAATAACAACTGTTATAATCAACAGAAATTGGATAGTTTGGATTGCCTAAAATTTTGATCGTCAATGCCAAAATATGATTTAAATCGGATTGTTTAAAAGTCCAATATTTCGAGATGCTATCGTTTTTCTGACAGTTTGTCAAATACAAATGTTTCAACAATATGATGGTTACGATAATTAATTTCCTCTACTGTAATTGATTGTTTGGTCAAAATGAAATAATCTTCTTATTATTTTTTTATATTTTTATAAAATTCAGAATCATTTGCTTAGTAAAAGGGTTTAGACTGAATTATCTAATTAATTTTGAAAAATATTGAATAAAATAACAGAAAGTTATTATAATTACAAGAGAGTCCGTACTTTTTGAATTGATTTATTATTATTCACTCAAATAATATATACTATTCCTCTTACACTCATGAATAAATATTTATAATTTATTAATAAGTATTAATAATATATATATATATAATGAAAAGAAAGGCCATTTTTGAATATTAAATTTATTAACAATACATACGCGTTTCACCATTTCGGCATCTCCAGTGCAATGAAATAAAGTGATTAATTACTACAGGGTGGCCCAATGGGTACGCAGCCTCTAATTTTTACATATCAATTTTTATAACAAAATTCTGAGTTTCAAAATTTGACCTTTATTGCGCAAAAATTTCAAGTTCTGGAATTTTTACATCTCACATGTTATATATCAAAATACTCGCCTTGACGAGTAGATTTAGAATATGCAAAAATTAGAGGCTGCGTACCCATTGGGCCACCCTGTATTTATATAGTTGAAAAACTATTACATCATACGTCTCAAAAACATGCTTTTTTTCTTTTAAAAAAAAGTATTTTAATGATATTTAAAAAACTTTAATATGATTAGATGAATCACCTTGCACGTTTAA
>MQRK01249292.1:8925-22124 GCA_001938485.1 Girardia tigrina
GTCCACATAATAACCCGATGTCATTGCTCCGGTGAGTGTAAAATACGACTCATCATCAAGTACAAAGTCGGTTTTGGTCTTTTCCACAACAATTTTAGCGAGATTTTGCAACCTGGCTTAATCTGTGTCGGAGTAACCTTTAAGGCTTCTTTCCTCTTTCGAAACACTGTTATTAGTCTTGAGCATCTTATGCACGTAAGACTTTGAAACATTCATTTCTTTACCTAACTTTTTCACACTTTGTCCAACAGTCAAAGTTGCACGCTGCAGAAGTCTCTTCCTTTTGTCCGACGTCATTTTAACAGGTTTCCTTTCACTTCCTACTTTTCTTTCAATGCTGCCGGTCTTCTCATAGCGTTGTATTATTGCATATATACCTCTTCTGGAAAAATGAATGCCAGTAAACTTTGTCACAGTCTCACTTTTACTGTGCGTTTTGAAAAATTGATTATATCTTCATGTCGTTTTGAAATCATTATTATTGTCTCTAAAATAAAACATATTAAACCAAAAATTTTAAATACCTGCTTTACTATTTTTACCTATTAAAACAAATATTTAAATTCCAAATTTACGAAATTAAATAATATTACATTAAAAAGTTATGATGGTTTTAAAACTTGTGCATTTTTTTAGTGGACACACCTTAACAATTCGGACTTTTTCTGTTCTTTCTGCTCTTTGAGACTTTCATTGTTTCTTTGTAAACTGTATTGCCTAAATAAAATACCGTTATACTATATGAATGACCACCATGGTATGCAGTTATTGATGTGTAAAGTTTACGAAGAAACTGAGATGGCCGAATGTTTAAGTGAAGAATCCATCGGTGTTATTTAGACAAATATAGACTAAGGTTTATAATTACTTGTTTAAATGTAGTGTTTTAAAATAAACTTGTTTTAAAATATAGTGAAGATTTATTTGAGGCTTTTCAACAAACAACAGATAAATTTTTAGTTTTCCGTATTCAAAGTAATTTTTTAATTTTCAAAATTTTAGAAAATTTTATTTAGTAAAATCGATCTCAGAAATATATTGATCTCACTTGAAATAATGTTTTAATGTTATAAAAAATTATTTATCAAAATATTTGAATTATTATTTTATATTGGCAAATGCTTTCATATCAAAATGTTCTTTCTGACATCATATTGGGTTGTTCGGAAAATCATTTCGTGTTTAATAGTTGTTTTAAATGTATTTTTTATATTAATAGTCATTAATAATCATTGACTATATTATTTTTTTTAGCAGTTGGTAATCAAGGTTAGATTTGGAAAATTTTGGAATAATTAAAAACATTTATATTTGATTTTTGACCTATCAAAGATGGAAAGCAAGAATCAGCATTTACGGCATGTATTACTTTTTTACTTCCGAAAAAGTAAAAATGCTGTACAAGCAAGAAGAAAATTATGCAAAGTGTAGGGAGATGTGTGTAGGAAGAAACTTCCTAAAAAGTGTAGGGCAGAGACAGAACGCCAATGCCAAAACTGGTTTAAAAAATTTAGATCGGGAAATTTTGATGTTGAAGATTCTTCACGTTCCGGTAGGCCCATTGAGGACGACGAAGACATAATAAAGGCATTAATTGATTCAAACAGGCGAATAACAACTCGCGAAATTGCCCAGACATTACATTTATCTAATTCGACCGTCCATGGTCCTTTAAAGCGCCTAGGTTTTACATCAAAACTTGACACATGGATTCCTCATAATCTTACCGAACGAAATTTATTCTGCGATATGCTTCTTAAACGTCAAAAAATGATCCATTTTTGAAGCGCATCGTTACTGGAGATGAGAAATGGGTAGTCTACAATAATGTAAAACGTAAGAGATCTTGGAGTAAAAAAGATCAACCTGCTCAAAGCACTTCGAAAGCTGACATTCATCAAAAAAGTAATGCTATCTTTTGGTGGAATTTCAAAGGAATCGTATTTTATGAGCTTCTTCCGGACAAAACTACGATTAATTCGGACGTCTATTGTCATCAGCTGGACAAATTAAATGAATCCCTTAAACACAAAATGCCAGAATTGATCAATAGAAAAGGTGTAGTGTTTCACCAAGATAATACCAGACACATCATACAAGTTTGGTAACACGCCAAAAGCTTTTACAGCTAGGATGGAACATCATGCCTCACCCACCATATTCTCCCGACCTTGCACTTTCTGATTATCATTTGTTCCGGTTTCTACAAAATTATTTAGATGGTAACACTTTTGGATCAAATGAAGATGTTAAAAATTATCTGGAAAAGCTTTTTAGCAGCAAAGAACAAATATTTTATGAACGTGGAATCATGTCACTGCCAGGAAGATGGAAGAATGTATTGGACCACAATGGTCAATATGTATTTCAATAAAATATTAATTCGTCATAAAAATTTGTCTTTTACTTTAATACAAAAAAAGCGAAATGACTTTCCGAACAACCCAATATTTTGATGCATGATTAGTTGCTTTGAAAATAATTAATAGTTCTAAAAACTAAAGAAAACAAATTCGGTTATTAAAAATTAACTGCTATAAAATGTGTCACTTATTTTATTTATTCAAAAGATTGTTTCAATTTATCTATTTTTGCATGACGAATCACTTTTCGAATATATAAGCCCATAAAAAGATGTAAAAAAATCATTTTAATTAATTGATTTCCTCGAATTCTCTTTCTATATTACAACAAAAATGATTTTCGATCCTCGTTTCGATCAACATTTATGATTTGTGAGATCAAATTAGCATTATCCATTATCAAGTGACATTCAAAAATGTGTTCTGGATTCTTGAGCACAACTTTGTTAATGAATCAGTGAAAGTGGAATGCTTTTGCTTAATTCGCAGGAAATCAAGGACTTTATTCTGTTTCTCAATTTTTAGACACATTTACTTTCTAAAATTTCAAATTACAAATCATTGCCATCTAAGAACAAGGGAATCAAATCCAAGCAACCCAATATCGATCTGGAAAACTGTTTAACATTGGCAAATTAATAACTTTAAATCTGAATAATTGTAATTGATTATTTATTTAAAAAAATAGAAACAAACGTTAAAATGAATTATGGATTAATCCCGGTCATAACATTGTATAATCCGATACTTTGTAACTGGAAATATGGCTTCATGCGCCTTGTTTCTGATAGGTATTTATACTAAAATGTTGGTAAAAATTGCTGAATATTTTGAATCCACACGGGACATTTTTAACTAATACCGTGTTTTCTCGAAAATAAGACCCGGTCTTCTATTTATTTTTTGTAAGAAAATGAAACTAGGGCTTAATTTCGGGAATTTTATAATATTTAAGAATAAAATATAATATAAAAATTAAGACATCAAATTTTGTTCAATAATAACCCCATCATCTTATTCCAAAACGTCACTATTTTCATTAAAGTTGAAAGTTTCTGTTTCATTTATTCGTGAAGCCATTTCATTTAAAATAATGGGACCAAATCGTTCATGTTTAGCAATTGATGTGGTTTCGAAAGAAATTTCGCTAGGGCTTCGATATACATTTTTTTAAAAATATTTGAAAAATCACACAAGGGCTTAATTTCGGGTAGGTCTTATTTTCGGGAAAACACGATATATTCTGGCTTTAAACTCAGAATTGTTTACTGTTTCTCTGAAAAATAATGGCTCTAACGATATTGATAGGGCCTTGAGAATTGTCTCACTGTTGACAGATTTCCTTATAGTGATTGAAATGTCTACGAAGGTTTTCTGGGATCTCGAAAATTTTCTTTATCGTTTAATTTGTTCCATATTATACTTATAATATTTTTAATTTTGCTTTTGAAATCACATTGCTGCTGAAAAGAATTTCATTAAATACATGGAAATTATTAGTTATGTCAGATTTAAATATTGCTTTGTTCTATTATGCACTTTACTTGGATTTCTTGGCTGAATACCTTGATTGAGTTTAATGTTTCTGAGTCTTTCTTGCTTATGAATTATGTGCTCTGAAACTATTTGTGCACGAATACAATAACAGTAATGTAAACTACAATTTTACTGTAGTGTTTATTTATAAAAGAAATATTTCATGTACTTTTAGCAACCAAATTTCACTATTCTTCTGTCAATCAGTTCACAATTATGAATATTTTTTCAAACAACAAGCTTTTATAAATCACTCTAAACAATTAGTCATACTTTTCAACTACAGTTTGTTTTCAGATTTTTATAATTGTCAGAAACTTAATTTGGACTTTGTACATTATAAAACATTATTAAGTCTATTTTGGATTACCAAAATATAATTAAGCTTCACAGTCAACTGTTTTCGCTTTTTATGTTTCATAAAATTCATTTTTTTCTATTTTAACTAATAAAGAATAAAAATTTATTTTTCCGTATCTCTTAGATTGATACGTGTTTGACGCATTAATTACACTGAATGGATAGAAAGCATTAAATACAATTTAGTGAATTTTTTGTGATTAAACTATAATATCTATAGGTAATGAAAATGCAATTTGTTTTATTGCATCATTGTGTTTACCTGTTATACAGGCACAGAATCAAAATTTCGCACATTTCGTCATTTTTCCAAATGAATCCTGTTGAGTATTGCAGTGTGATTAAATTTCTTGTGCTACGAAGGGTAGACAGCCAGGAAATTATCAAGCAGTTAAGGGATGTTTATGGGATAAATTGTCCCTCTTAAACGACAGTTTATGATTGGATTGCCCAGTTTAAACGTGGATTGACAACTGTTTTTGATGAAGAGAGACCAGGACGACCAGTGGAAATTGATCAAGACAAATTAGAGAAACGTTGCGAGGAAATCATCAAAACAGAGAGAAAAATCACTGTAAAGACGCTTTGAGCTAGTCTAAACATCAGTGAAGGGAAAGTACGTGAGATGTTGAAATCCTTTGGAATAAGGAAGCTGGCATCTCGCTTTGTGCCACGATTTCTGTCGGGAGAGATGTGCGAGGCACGTTTGTAGTTTTCTCAACAAAATCTGGATTTGTGGCAAGAACATGGACAACGATTTCTATTTTCACTGTAGATGAGACACGGCTAAGCCTCTATGCACTCGAGAGCAAAAGAGAATCTTCAGAATGGCGCCTTGTAAATGAAAAACCAGCACTGAAAATGAGGTCCGGGACAAACCATCGGCGATGTCTTATGCTGCCTGTATTTTGGGACGGTGATGGTGTCATAAAACTGGATTTCGCAGACAAAACAGTGAAACAGACAAAAACGGCACTATGTCTCACTCGTTGCAGAGACCAGATTATTGCGTAGAAAGCCTAGAGGCTAACCACTGTGTCTGTTGCAAGACAGCGCACCAATTCACAAAAGTGCCCTTTCCACAGCGGCTATTGATGATGCAGGTTTCAACCTAGTCCCTCATCCTCCATACAGTCCTGACCTGGCGCCAAGTGATTTTTGGTTATTCCGGTACCTGAAGAAGGCGATTCGTGGCAAAAACTTTTTTTTTATCCCATGAATAAGTGAGAGGTGCAGTTATGAATTTCTTTGCTGAATGTGACTCTAACTTCTTCAAAGATGCCTTTTCTGAATTAGTGGTACGCTGGGAGAAGTGCGTGGCCAATAATGGTTCTTACATTGAGAAGTAAACCTTTACATGTTTGTTATCACTTGTAGAATATATGAAATGCCTGTGATTTTCCTTGTATACTTAGTCCGGGGACTTAATGCTTCAACCATGTATATAAATCTTCCTTTATTTTATTAATTTATTCAGTTAATTGTGGCTTTATTCATTTTAATTATGTTTCATTTAAAAATTTATCTTTGAAAATTTTATTTAATGTAAAAGTAACATTTTCTCTACATAAATTATTTATTTTATATCAATATGGAAAATTTGAATATTATGTGTAAAATTTATGTAAATTTTTTTTATACATGTTTTTGTCTATAAAAGCAATTATTTGATGTATAATAAATTTATTTTGTAATAATCTTTACATAAATAGTAGTTACTTGATCTTATCAAAAAACTTAGCCATTATTATCCTTATGTTATTAAACATTTAATTAGTATGATCTAATTCTCCAATTAACGCTTCTAATATTTAGATCTATAAGATACACCTGTCGCCGATTGGTGAGATTAATATTTTTCTTCTGTGGTTTTCATTACTTACAAGTTCGTGGCAAACGAGCTGATCCTAAAGAAGCAATGATTTTGGTTGCCGCTCCGCATTCTACATTCTGCGATATTTTAGCTGTCTTATCAGGACGAACTTTAAGTGGTATTTCTAAGTCAGAAAACGCCTCAATTCCTGGTTTAGGAAGTGATATTTCTAATGCTTTACCGGGTCAAACTAGAAAGACTTTTCTTTGTAGGTCTGGGTAAATTATTACAACCAATTTGGGTTAATCGAGAAGATATGAATTCTCGAATAAGAACCATTGAATTACTATCCGAAAGATCAAAGTATGCGTGGAAAATGCCACAAATTGTTGTATTTCCTGAAGGAACGACAACTAATAGAAGTTGCTTGATAAATTTTAAAGCTGGTAACGAAATAATCAAATGATCCTAATTTGATATTGGCTGTTAAGGTGCCTTTGTACCCGGTGTTCCTGTGCAGCCAATGTTAATCAGATATCCGAATCGAGTGGTACGATATGCTTTTATTATTACAATATTTTATTTATAAAAAATATTTAAACTTTTTTTACATTTTCTTACATTTAATCTGATCCATAACTAATGTTTATTAATGAAATAAGATTGACATAGTTAAAATCACTGATTTCAAGAGACTCTTAAATTTAAGAAAGCGGTAATATTTAAATGTAATAAATACAATTGAATATTTGTGAGAACCACATTACAGTTTTTTAGACATTTACAATTATATTGCGATCTAATTGTGGGGAATATTTGGAATTTTGATGTCTGTGTGGGTGACCCGACAAAATAGCGAACGAAAAAATAGCAGCAACAAAATAGCACTAAATTTCCCGACAACATAGCGCCGACAAAATAGCACCGTCTCCTCACATCAAGGCACGTTCATTGATTCAGCAAGGGGAGTAAGCCAATCAAATTTGCAGCCCTTAGACTGCACCTCGAGTAACCAAGTCCTATCTGTTCCTGAATTTCAACTTGGATCCCGCGATAGCCCTGGTGTCCCTCTAGCTCCGCACGCACCGCCAGTTCGATCACCACCTAATTTTCTTGATCGTCTCCGTCACAACCNCCGCCAGTAGCTTTTTCACGTCGCGCGGGAAGTGCGAATCAAACAGACCATCCTTGACATTGCGCGCGCTCACCGCTACATTGCAGTAGAGCAAGCCCACTTCACAGTACAACTCGCTCTCCGCCTCTTGATCGTCCACGACCCACCTCTCGATTATTTCCGTGTCCACCTCGTCCTCAAGCACGATCCCCCCGGTCGCTGTCGCCATGTTCCTATGCTTGTCCTTAAAATTGTTACCAAACCCGGGCGCTTTCACGGCGCACACTCGCAGCCGGGCGAGCATGAGCGCCATCAACGCCCCTCCGTCCACGCTCTCGGCCACCAGGAAGAATGGCCCTCGAGATCCTGTCCGAGAACAGAATATACATGTTCGGGAACTCGAAATGACAAAACACGGCGAGATGCATCAACGATCAAACTCCATACGTGGATCGTCCTGGCATCCCCGACCGCCGTCCATCCCGACCTTCCGAATCACATCCGAGATTATACCGACTACTCAAAGGTCCTGCTCGTCGAAATCGCCACTTTCTGGCGATCCACTTGGGTGCTCCCCACCGGAAATCGATCAAATTGGCGTCCATGTTGATCTGCCCACATCCGTCTATCTAATACACAACAAATAATATCCAAAACCCAAATTTTAATAATTGATAAATATTAGCGCTATTTTGTCGGGGAACCGTTTGACTGATGTTTGAATCTTTGAATGTTGTTTTGATTTGGGATCGTGTCTCTTACCAAGATGGATGATTAATATTTGAATTCTTATAATCTGAAAATAACTTTTAATTTAATTTAATTATTAAATTCGACGTTTTTGTCCGCGGCGTTTTTTCGTATGTATGACGAGGGATATAAATTTTCGTCTTTGAAAGTTTCTGTTTTAATTTTTAAATCGTAATTATTATTTATTGTTTCGAAATCGGTCTTTAATTTTTCAATTTTTACAAAAATTATTTTTAATTTAAGTTTTTATAATAACTTCACGTTTTATAAACTTCATGTTTGGGCACTCTCTTCTAACATGCCCTTCTTCGTGGCATGCCCAACAGGTAATTTTTCGCGCTTTTAAATTTCTTCTTGTTTCTTGTTCTATGAATTTCTCGTTCTGTGGTCTTGGTGTTCTTTTTTTATTTTCGACTGTTCTCCATTCATTTTCTACAAACGCTACAGGAGCGTTTTTTTTCTTTTTATCAAATTCGAACATTCTCGTTTGAATATCTTCAATCTCTTCAGATTTCTTGACACCTCTAACACCTATTTCTTTCTGCACGTTCTCATCATTTATCAGATTAGCGCAGACCAATTTTGATAGTTCTTTTTTACCCTACTTTTTCTTTATTAACTTCAATTCTCATTTCTACCAGTTCCTTCATTAGATCCAGGATAGATTTTTCCTTTGAAAACGCGGATCTTAGTTTCTCTTCATATGTTTCACCTGCCGCTGCTTCATATTTTATTATGACATCTTGAGTCAAATATGGTATTGCTAATAAGATTTTCCTCTCCTGAAAATCCAATTATCTTCGCATACCTGTTAAAGCTCGTTATGAATGCCTCAACTTTTGTTTCTGATCCATCAAAAATCTCCGGACCTCTGATGTTCGGAATCACGTGGTCGTGTGTCGCCATATTAAGAACACCAACATGGCTTTTCAAACTTTTATTTTCATTACAATCAGAATTGTCTTTTGGACAACTCTCAGAAAAACTCTCGGCATTCGACATCGTTCTAAATTGATAACTTTTAGTTAATGTTTTTTAATAAACAATTATTCGAACAAATTTTACATTTTCTGATTTTATTTTTAAAGTTCAAATTTTGTAATTTTAGTAAGAATTTTATCTACATATTAATTTTATTTAAAAAATGATTTTATGTAAAGAAAGAACATTTATTTAATTTAAAACTTAGTTAAAAGCTATTTACATTATTTAAATTTTTAATATTAAAATTTGAAACGATTTAATATTTTTAATGTTTTTTAAATATCTTATGCTGTACTTTAAAATGCAAATTATACTCGAATAATTATTCATCGTGAACATCCAAAATATCAATTTTCCATCTGGGTGGGAGAAACACATTTCCAAATACTAAACTCAACATACAAAATTCAACATACCATTTTTAACATACCAAATTTAAAATATTCCTCACACTAGATAAGAGACGGCTCCCGTTCCACGCTCTCTTAGCTACTGGCAATGGACAGATGATCTTGAAAAGAGTCTTTGAATCCTCAATGACCGAAGGTAAGAAAATCTCAGGAAAAAAGAAGCAACAAATCAAAGAATGCCTAAGAGTTGACACGGAATGGCTTTTTGGAGAAACCGCTTCTTTTGATTATTTTTAATGGAGGGATTCAATTGCCATCTATGCCGAAAGAACTATAAGACCAAAGGATGGCTCATCAGACATCTCAAAACAGTGCACAAAATTAAAGAAGAACAATTAGTCCAACTTTTTCCGAGCAGAACCAATCAGTCCAGACAATCAGAAGAAGGGAATCTACCACTGAACGCGATACTAGAAGACAAGGCAACTCAAGTACCAATCGTCGATCCGAATGCTGCTTCGATAGGAGAGTCAGAAGCGAGTCCTTTAGAAATCCATCTGGACTACCGCCTTACAGATCTTACTGTGAGAGAAACCTTCAGATGCCCGTTTCGCGGATGTGTAAAGTCCACGTACACAGCCAAAGGGATGCAGAATCATGGGACTACTATCCATGACTGGTCGTTTCTGACTGGATTTCCAAAGCGTGAGCGGAAGCCTGACGTCCATGTAGGAGGCATATCGGGGAGCTTATAGATTTATTTGGTTTGGGTGGACCATCTAAAGAGCCTTTAGGCTCAATATCATTCTTGAAAGAAATGGGAGGTCCAAATTTGGTATGTTGAGTTTTGCATTTGGAAATGTATAATATATATATATATATATATATATATATATAGAAAGTAAGCCAATAAAAAGAATGGAATAAAATAACGTTTAATATTATCAGAATTGTTTTAAATGCTTTGGTGGCAGACTTTTGGCCCACCATGTATATGTTTATATTACATTGTATAATTTTTATTGTTTTTAATTTAAATATATCAATTGTTAATTCTTTTATTATTAGGATTGCATTACATGGACGGACAACCAACTCCCTGTGTAAGTGATATTCTTTCTATTAATAATAATAATAAAAGTTGACAGTGTTCAGATTTATGTCTATATTTATACGGCTTTACTGACCTTATCAATTGTTTTTAAGTACTGGAATACACCAATACGTTATTTATTAAACTTTTCGAAAATTTCTTCCAATTTTTATTGAGGGTCTTCTTTATGCGTAGATTGAACACCATTTTTATCCATATCTGTTAATATTTTCTCATATATTTTCTTATATATTTTCTCCAAATCTGAGAATATCTTCCAAATCAAAATTGTCAAGCCATCGTTACACATTACGCTCATTTATAACATTAGAATAAGCTTCATTGATGTATCTTACTGCGAGATCTCATTAAAATGGGTACGGGACACAAATTCTAGAAATGCTTGTACTTGTAAATAAATCGTTTATAGTCAAGCTACACTTACAAGTTTTATTATGAATAGTAATATTCCTATATAGTAATCGCTGCGCTGGTGATCGTTGGGGTTGTTATTATAAAAAAATTAGAAATAAATATGCATAGCGAGTATAAAACGGGTAACAAAATGAAATTAAAAGGGTAAATGTAATCATAGAACTTGTTCATGAATTGAAATAATCTTTATTTACATTTTCAATGATCGCGGAATATTTTTTGAAAAATTTTGTTTTTTTTATTTTTAAATTTGTTAATGTTTTTTTATATTTAAAAAGCAAGTACAAAGTCCAAAAATGGATCTTAATAAATATTTCAATAATTTCTATAAATAGTTCTTATAATAATTGATTCGTCATTGAAAAATATCTTAACATTCTTTATTTCAAACTATACAATCCTAGCTAATTATAATATCGATTATTGGTTTGCTACAGTGATGTGAACGTTTTAAGCTCGATTTGTTAAAATTCTAAAAATCGAAGCATAATTTTCGTGGCGTGTCAAAAATCACAAAAATAAAGACTAAATGATAAAAATATTTTTATATTTAAGTAATTTATTTATTTAATGCTTTTTTTCATTAACAAAAATCGTTTAGTTTCAAATTAATTGATATATTTTGTGTTGGGTTCTTGATCAAAATTATAATTCATTAACACCAAATTCTATTTCTATAACAATAACAATTATTTAAACAATTTTTCTTGAGGAACTTTTTTTGTTTTCTTTTTTTGAGCAGATTAATTATACATAAAAATACTGGATTATAATACTGATAACTTATTTATTAAAACGTTAATTAAAATTGAATTAATTTTTTGATTACGTTAATTTATATATTAAGATTTTATTATTTTATAAAAATCTAAATAATAACTGTACTGTTTTAAATCATTTTTAAACGTATTTTGCTACAATTTCTATTAATTTAAATTATTTAAATGTTGTTATTTCAATATTATTTATCTAAAACCAGTTAACTTAAATATAATTTTAGATCTTTTATAATATTTGAATGGTACATCTACTGTTAAAATTAAATTTCTTAATATTTTATTCTTCGTTAATTGGTTAACATTCAATTATAATTATTCTTTTAATACAAATTGACAATATTTCAATTTTAAATAAACATTATGATTTTTTTATTTTACCGCCTAATTAAAAAAAACATTTAATTATAATTATATTTTTTATACAAATTTGATACCATTTTAATTGTAACAAAAACATTATGATTTTTATTTTACAACTCAATTTTTTAAAAAAAACATTTGATTATAGTGAATTTTTGAATACAAATTTTGAGTTACAATTACTTGTTATAAATATTAAAAATTTTATTTAAAACCTAATTTTATTTGCAATGTTTGTTACTCCAAATTATTTATTTCCCTAATTCTAATAAATTAAATTTTAATTACAATTTTTATTATTAATCCGAAATATTTGTTATTTTTAAAAAAATTATATAAATAAATCATTTGAAATTATTTAATTATAAATATGATATTACAAATTAATTATTTAAAAATTTAATTCACAAAAACCCCTTACATTACGATTAATCCCTTAACATGCACTGACGAGTTAATTCTTTCGCGCTAAACTGGCAAAAACCATGCAGTAACGAGTTAATTCGCTCACCCGTACTAAACTCACCAAACGAATTCAGAGACTTGTGGGTTATTTCGTACATTGCCGATACGTGCTTTTTCGCAATTCAGCAAGATTCGACATGAATGAAATGGGGATTCGAAAAGAAAGATTAAAAAGTCGATGTGCGTGTGATTTACAATATTCGACTATTTTCTGCAATGTCATCAAAATCCAAAATTATATTAAACATTTTAATTATTTTTATATTTTTGTAATTTTCCTGCCAAGAAAACGTTCTAAACTGTGTTTTTTTACAAAAATGATTTTTTTGGCCAGTTTTTCCAAAAAAAAATTTGCGTGAAGGGGTTTAAGAAAAATTTACAATAATTTATATAAAAAACACGTATTTTGGTAATTCTCAGAAAGTGATCTTGGGTCGAAATAATCATAGTTTTAATGACCAACTCTGGTTGTTATAAGAAGCAAACATTTGAGTTATGAAATTTCTTGTCTTTAAAGATGTGTGTTACCAAAAATGAGCTCGTTTGTCGGCACTGGTCTAATATTTTATCATATAAAATTAAAATTTTATTTTTAACACTTATTTTAACCAATTTAGATTTCTAACCTCCTGGATAATGCTGTGTCAGGTTTACAACAGATGTATTGTTGAGGTAATATCAATTTCATCAATTATTATTTATTTTCTGAAGTGATGCACCCGTTATTGTCAACGGTCCACTGATAAACCAATTCAATACCTCTAATATATATATATATATATATATATATATATATA
>MQRK01249292.1:26641-63592 GCA_001938485.1 Girardia tigrina
AAATATATATATATATATATATATATATATATATATATATATATATTCGTGTTCTGAATCGTTTTTGTGTTATCGATTAGAATTGGTATAAATAATACACAAAAAATATAATACACAAAAACAAGATGATTAAATTTTTATTGGAGGTCCAACAGACGGAGGTCAAACGGCGGTGGCCAAACGGCAGAGGCCAAAAGTGATGTACGGAAAATTTTTAGCAAAAAATTATAATCGTAATAATATAATAAATTATAATAATTACAATTTAAAAATTAAAATATAAACTTTCAAAGACGAAAATTCAGCTCACCCGTCATATATGACGGGCTTTTACTAGTTAGATATTATTCTTTCTGCTTTTTTATTTTTATTCTCTAATTTCTTTCTATTTCTGTATAAAAGATTAAAACGAAAACATTTAATAATGAATGTTTTTAGCATACTTTTGTAATTCTTTTTTTCAAATAACTGTTTTTAAACATTCCAGTTCAAAAATTTACTTTGGCTTACAACATAAACTTAGTTCAGATCATATTCTAAAAGATTTTTTTAGATTTTGTGTAACAATTTTTATTTTATGAAATCTATAAATGATTCCTGAATGTAAATATTTCTTAAAAATCATTATTACAAGTATCATATTATTATTATGCATCTGAAATATTTGGGTCGTTTACAGTACTTACCAGTTCATAATCCCAATGCAATGGAGCAGAAGGACGCAAAACTTTTTGCCAATAATGTACGAAATGAAATGGCCAGGTTAGATTGTGATATAATTTATTATTTGATGATATATATATATATATATATATATATATATATATATATACTTTTTATACATCTATTAATGAATTTAATAATTCTGTTGTCATTAACATACATTTACGATAATAATTTCAGCTTGATTAATATTTTAATTGTATAATTCTCATTAAAGTAAGTTAATCAAGTGAGACTTATTTTTTGGTAATAATTCCACTCAAACCATCACTTTCCTTTCGTAACAACATTCTGAATTACTTTATTTGTGCATAATGTTCAAATAAAACACTTTAATACATTCGAAACAGATTAATATCCAGAGAAAAATTGGTTTATAAAACCTTTCTATTCGAATTTCGAATGGATCAGTCATGTATCTAACAATAAAACTCATTTGGAGTTTAATAAAAGATTATTAGGTTGTGTATAAATAATGATGGTTTTTATGATTCCTTTTTTTTATTTTGTTTCTTTAAATAATTATTTTTGAATTATATAAAAATGTTTGGTAAATCAGGGGAATGATTCAAAAATTAGTAAATCACAAAATTTAATTTTTTTATATCCATTCTTTATGCAGACAGATCTCTACTTTGCCATCAAAGTTTTAATTAAGAAAATGATTTTAAAAAACAATAAAAAAATTAATATAAAGTACTTATAATTTCTAAGTATATCTTTTTCAATTAATATTGTTCTGGAACTCCGAATATTCCGTTTTTTCCATTTTGGAACTCTAAAAAGTTTTTTTGATCAATTTTTTACGTAATCATTTATTGTCATCGAGAATGAGTAAGTGTGCCAGATGTGAAGAAAATTGATTGAGTAATAGGCCTTCAAAAATAGGTTAATAAATTCCATGAATACATATATAGAAAGTAAGCTAATAAAAAGAATGGGAAAATACAGAAAATGCATACATTCAACTGTTAAGAGATGTGTAAACTACTTATTTGTTATTTCTATATTTAAGTCAAAACATATCACAAGTTTTGTGAAACAGAAAGTGTTTTAAATGATATTTGGAGAATGAAATCAATAGAATGTCTATCAGGATTGAAGAAAATATCATAAAGGCAAGTGAGTTAGTCTTGCACAATCCATCTAGTTCGACTGGAAAGGCATCACAGGAACTATTTTTTGTTATTACCTGAAAAGATAGTAAATGGTCCAAATAGTTAGCATAATCGTTTGAAATTATCCAATAGAATTATAAAGATTTTGGAGAAAAGATAATTTGATTCTACAAAATTGTGATTTACGAGGCACACTTTCAACTACAAGGATTTATAATAATCTATGTAGGAAAATGCAAGAATAGGGACACATTATGAGTGAAATTATTGTTCAGGAACCAGAAAGATTTGTAAATTTAATTTAAACGGAACTTGAAAGTGATTGTTTTTAAAATTGGTTATTTTAATATTCTGTAAAGTGTTTTTTCAGAATATTTTTAAAAGGTAGCATGTGACTAATTGATAATAGAGATCATGCTACATATTATGTAATTGATCAATTTATAATTGACTGTTTGTGGAGGAAATGCTTTGTTATTATTAACAATTATCGTTTAAAGTATCGGTGAATGTTTTTTTGTTTTGAAATATCTTTATTATTAATTTTCTGTTCCAATTAATCAATATTTATATTTTATACAAATTTTAAAAAACCAATTATTTAATTTAATGTATTTTTTTTATTTTGTTAAAAATGCTTTATGAAATTTTACTTCGAAATAATTGTACAAACACTTACTGGAACTTTCACAATTTAATTAAATCTATATTATTTTGACTCAAATAACTTAATAAACCATGCACTTTGTCATTGCATTTATTCCAGTCCCTTTAGTTTATGAGAACTTGGTATTGACATTTGAGAGTTACCCTTTCAATGTTGTGATGAATTTCTCCCTCGATTCCCGCACTAGATCGAAGTGTCAGTGAGGAATCCCAAAGCAATATCAATCAATTAAAACATTTTTTATAATTTATTTTTGACCTTGAGAAAGACCATTTATTGTGCTCTTAAGAAAGACCGTTATGCTCCATATTCTTAAAAGTAAAGTAAAATGTAAAGGGCTACATGGAATTATTTAAACATCGATTTTTCTTTGTTTCGGAATTTCACTTTCGCTCTTATTCCTAGTTTTCTCTCGAGGTTTTCGATGTCTTTCAGCTTTTTGTAAAGGAGTTTCATTTTTCTCATCCATTTTGCTTTTCACACTGGTTGTATTCGATTGATATAATAAGTAAAAATGTAAATCGTACTAAATTCGTATTGAAAATTGACTGAATTTAATTTAAACGAATTTATCTAAATTTTCATACGTTCTATTTGTTTCGCTTCGGATCAGGCCCTCACGTGAATAGCTGGATTAATAATAACCAATACACACATAACTATCAAATTTTTTAGCCGTTAATCGCGCACGTGGTATTTTGCATCAAGATAACAAGAAAGAAAGATCATTTGTTTGCATAGGGAAATTAAGGCAAGGAAAAAATACTGAGGAAGACGACTGCGACTATAATTATAATATGCCATGTATATCGTTAATTGCAACTTATTTAAGACTTGAAAATTGTTGAATCATATTTTCGTTTGCTCAGAAACAATAGATTATTTCCAAATAAATTTATGTTAAACTTATAAATGAACACATCTCGAATTATATGAAGACATTATGTTTTCTGTACTTTTCAGGGCATTGGATGTTCCTGTAACTGATCATACTTACGATGATGTTCGGTTAATGAGATTAGCTAAACGATATAATTTACCACAAGCAGCTGGAATTGTCGAATTCTCCAAACTGAGCCGAAAATTAATGTTGGTCTATTTTGCATTTTATGAATTCAACAAATTGGTTTTTAAAAAAAATCTAGAATAATTATAATTGAAGTTTTTATTTTCCAGGCTTAATTTTACAAATATGTCCGAGTTTATCAAATATTTTGCTGAAATATCACGGGAATTAAAAGGAAAAATTACTATAGAAGCATTTGCTGAATATTTGGGCCTACCGATATCACCTGAAGTCGAAAAATTATTTCATATGTACGACAGGGTAATGGGAAAGTTTCGTTTCTTATATTTTAAAAAAAGTAATTCTCAAAAAGTATGATAAGGAGATAAAAATTTCAAAATTTTGTTTCATTTGAGCATAAAAAATAAATTAAAAAATATTTAAAATTGAGACTGCTTTAGTTTTATTAGTTATAGTGCCGGAGCGAAAATGATTTATATATTAAAATCTCTCAATAGTCTAAATCAAAATTCATTTGAAAAATAGAAAATTCATCTTTTGTAATGTTTGCTTCCAGTATTAATCTATTTGACTGAGAATGCTCACTTATCCTTATTTTGATACGAATATACGTCTCTTCAATTTACGAATTATGACATTTGTGATAATTTATTTGGTATACAAGATAAGCTTTGAGTTCATTGTGAGGAAGTTTATTCTCGGGTATATTTATTACATAATAACCCAACAACCATGGAAGTAATACCACAAGATCATTAGAACAGAACATCATTTTGATTGTAATCTATGCCAGCTGTTACTCAGGATATCAATGACATGCAGCTGGCGTTATAGAAATACTGTATCAAAAATCCATTTAAACTATTCTATGAGACTGACAAATAAGCAACGAATGGCTTCCTATTCAAAATAAAGCGGAACATAAGATGCATGATCAACACAAGAAGATTGTTCTTACTGATATATTTATTTAGAATTCGAAAGATGGCAATATCATTCTTGGAAATATATAAATAGTCTAACCAAGAGAGAAATATGGTTACCAGATGCAACCTTTAAGAATTGCCTGGATGTCTTCTAAATGTTATACACGGAAATGACACCTATAGTTGTTTCTTTATTACTTTTGAATAAATATAAGTATAGCATAAAACAGGGCTTCCAAACCTTTTTCCATGTGGACCCCCAAACAAAACTTTTTTCCGCTGTGGACCCCCAAACAAAACTTTTTTCCGCTATGAACCTCCGGAGTTGATTTAGGTAAGATTTTTAGTGTTTATGCATTTAATTTCTAAAAATATAAAAAAAACAAAAACTTTATTCATTTTTATTAAGCACATTAATTCAACAAAAAATCTTATTCGAATTGAACAAGCTGTCTTATATACAAAAGTATTAGTGAGTAAGCATTGTATCTGTTTACTACTTACAAGAGCAGAAATCCGTGGCTGCAAGTAACTTAGACGAAGCCTCATCTCTGCATTATCATTCAAGTGCAAGCTCCTTCGTTGTTTTACGAATGAATGAAGCAAAATTGAAAAGCCTTTCTCAGCCAAATTGAACGTTGGTAAATTAATGATAAAGGGTTCCACCTTATCAAACAAGATTTGATATTTGGCCGAGTTTTGCAGCCATGCCTTGATACAATTTTATTTATTACAGATGGAAACTTGTTAGAAACGTTTTAAATCATTTTGAATTCCTGAATTTTTAAATAACACTTTTTATAAATTGAATTCATAATTTTTCTGTGGACCCCCTTAATCACGTTGTGGACCCCTGGAGATCCACCCGGACTCCGTTGGGAAGCCCTGGCATAAAGTAGCATAACAATTTTAAATTGTTATTGATTTATTAGTCGTAATGACATTTATTTTGAATGTTCAAATATTTGTTGCTTTTTTTACAGTAATTTAAATTTAAAGCTATGTCGTCTTTATCACATGACAACAAAATATTCCTTATTCAGCTTTATTAGGAAAATAGAAGGAGTGACATTGCTATTTTGTCAAGGTTTAGAGTAATTCAAGGAATTCATCATGAGCATGATGGACCCAACATTAATAGGAGTAAAAAAATTGAACAAGTAAAAAATTTGAACAAGTTAGAACAGTTGAAGCTAAAGATTTAATGATTTAAAGAAAGTTAAAGCTAAAGTTGACACTCATTAGAACAAGAAAAGATTGACAAAGTGGAAAGCATCGTTGCAGCAGATGACAATATCAACTTTACCAAAATTTCAAAACTTACAAACATTCCTCAATCAACAGTTATTGAAATCTTCCAACAACATCCCTATCTACAACATTTATCTGCATCCCTATCGTATTCATGTCGTCAATACTCTCACAGTTAAGTAATATGAAGAACGAATTGCTTATTGTGAATCCATGCTGAAAAAGTTTTAACATTATTGGGTTCGTGATCAAAATTCTAAGTCATAATTTGCAAACTTTATTTCTAATATAATTTCCATTATTGAAACAAATTTATGAGGAATAATATTTCAATTACATAATCCAGATCTAAAAATTCTAAGTATAAATAATAATATCGATGTATAAATATATATATGTTATTTTCTTCAATTTTGCATAAATCTTATTTTGTTTCTGTTTTATTAATTTTTTACAATGTTTATAAATTTAGATCTTTAAAAATATTTTAATGGTCATATCCTGTAAAAATTCAATTCCTAAATAATTTTTCTTTAATCTTAAATCATTCCATTTTAAATTATTTTTTTAATAAAACTTTCCATTGACAATTAAATTCAATAAGATTATGATTTTTATTTTAGACTTGATTATAAAACATTCAATAAATTATTTTTTTTTAATAAAAACTTTCCGTGTACAATTAAATTCGATAAACATTCTAATTTTATTTTTAATAGTGTTACAAAATATATCAAAATCTTCTTTGCAATATTCTTTAACTTCGAAGATGATATTTTAATTGTGAATTTTTAAAACTTAATTTTTATAAAAAATTGTCCCAATTTAATTAAAATATTATCATTAATCTAAAATTTTTTACAAAACTTATTTCATTTTAATTAGTAACATACTATCTGTGAACTGTAATTTTTACAAAAATTATTTCAATTTAATTAGTAGATATATTACCTATAAAATATATTTTTTATGCAATCTCATTTATTTTAATTAGTAAAAATATTATCTATAAACTTAAATTTTTTATTTAAAAAATGATTTCATTTTAATTATTCGAACATTATTTTTAATTTATCTAAAATATAAATATGATTTTTAATTTAAAAAATATCAAAAATTTAAAGTTCACCAAAAAGAACCCCAACAAACATAATGCAACCTTTCTTAACAATGTGTTATGAATGGTGCAGTTAATACGTGGAATTATAGAATCTGGAGTTCATGCAATGCACACAAATTTAATGAGCAGCACTTATTGTCTTTTAAGGTAACAGTATGGCTTGACTTCACAAGAGACTTCAATCTCAAACCTTTTTTTCTTTGAGGAACATGATGGTGAGATTTCTTACCTTTACAACTGACAGATACTATGAAATGATTATTAATCATGTTATTCCACGAAGAAATAATTGTCAATAACCACTTTCCAGCAGGATGGGGCAGCAACTCATACAGATAATAAAACAAAATAACGTCTTCAAAAAAATTTTGGCGATAGGCTTATCGGAAAAGGTTTTGATTTTTCATTGCCGGTCAGAAGTTGAAACCTGAGTGTATGTGACTTTTGGGTCTGGGGAATACTAAAATCCAAAGTTTACAATCCACCTCCAACATCTCTTACTGAACTTAAACAGAGGATTGAGCAAGTACTTTTAGGAATTAAGAAGGAAGGGGTTGTGGACAGCGTTACTTTACGTCTACGTTTGTTTATAGCTTAATGTGGTAGACATTTATTCACGATTCGACTTAATAAAATCCTTAGTTTAATGTGACATTTTCATGTGTTCATAATTTCTATAATTTGAGTTTTAATTATTTCATGCTGCATTGAAGTTCTTACTTTATACTAACCCTGGAGTAGAATAAAACATCTGATACATCGATAGTATACGTAGTATCATACACAAAGAGGATATTCAAATGAGTTCTGGTTACAACAACATGTAGTTTAATTAGTATATTACGGCGAAAACTATTGGCAATTGATCCATTAGGTTGGCCAAAAAGTCATAAAACTCCATAGATAAAATTATATTTTGTTACAAAGTATTATTTACACAAAAACTTTTCATCAAATTCAGGTCATCATTGTCCACAAACATTTATTATCAATATGCTAGCTTACGGATCTGCTCGATGTACCATTCTGGCATTTTTGAATTAAAGAACATGTATTATGCTTCATCGACTTTGTCAATAGACTGAAATCCGCACCATATCATGAAATGCTGCAGTAAACGAAATAGACCATAATCAGATGGAGTGCAGTCAGAACTCCATCAATTTTTTGAACTTTCTTCTTGGTCTAATTGTCTGAGTGCGACTTAGCATTGCCCTGCTGCATCATGATCCTCTTCCGGTTGATAAAAGCCTGATACTAAGACTTCAACTTGTTATAAACACATAGCGGTTGTTGGCAATACCGTTCGGAGGTAATGGTGTAACCCAGTGGTTTCCAACCTGTGCGGCGCGAGATTGTTGCAAGGGGGGCATGCAGCTGTTTCCAAAATATCATTTTCGAATACAAACCAAAAAAATCGAATATAGGTGTCACAAAAAAATGAATTAACAATTTGTTTTTTTAAAGAGGGACGCACCAATTTTTTTAAAAGGGGGCGCCGGTACAAAAAGGTTGGAAACCACTGGTGTATCCATTTGAAATATGCAATTCTTTCGAAATTCCACCGGACGCAAATCATGATCTTCTTGGAAAATCGATTGCACTTCGCAACTGACATCATTAATTGACCCTTCTGAACTCAAAGCCTGTCCTATTGTTGTTGACAAGGTACACCCACTTTTCATCTGATGTAAAAATCCTTTTCCAAAAACAATCGTAGTGAGGCTTATAAAGCAATTCACGGCGAATTTCTTATCTGTTGGCAGCTTGTGCTAAAGTTAACTCACGTGGATCTAGTCTTGACTTCGTGTGCACAAAATTCGATTGTTGCAAGTGATTTAATATTGTTTGGTGTGACTTAACACACATTTCCTTTTCTAGTTCAAGGCTGCTATTCAAAGTTTCAGCATATAAAGTGCCTTGCAAATCTCTAACGTCAATTGTTGCTGGTCGTTTGGAACGGGACTAATCTTTTAGACTCATGCCATCAGATGTAAATTGTTTGTATCACCTTGCAATTGTAGCATAATTTATTTTTTCCTGGCCTTCAGTATCATATATCTCTAGTTGATGAGGTGTGCTTAAAGCAGTACCGGATCAAAACTCAAAGCTCAATTTTGTCAACTGTTTGATCACCCTAATATTATCTTAAAATTATCGATCTCTTTTTAAATCTTCTAAACCCTTCAGAAAATGCATTTTTTACATTCTCAATATACCATGTTGGTTGCGTGATTATGAGTTTTATCCAACATTAATTTTATTGGGTTCGCGATTAAGATCAATGTTCGTGATTAAATTTTATTTCTATTAAAACTTTCCTTATACAAACAAATTTATGAGGAACAATATTTTTAGTTTGCATAAACCAGATTTAAAAATTCTAAATATAAATACAAAAATAAATTTTATTTTATTAAGTTTTGTATATATTATATTTTGTTTTTTAGAGTATTTATTAAAATAAAACATAATTTAGATCTTTCAAAATATTTTTGGAAAATCTAATGTTAAAATTAAATTCATAAATTATTTTTATTCCTAATTTATTTTTTAAAACATTCAATTATAAATTATTTTTATATAACCTCTAGTTTACAATTAATTTCAATAAAGCATTGTCATTATGATTTTTTTTAAATTAGTTTTATAAGAAGTATTATTTAATCCAGTGTTTCTCCACCTTTTTGAGTTAGTGACTCACTTAAAAGACCGTTAAATTTTTGTGACAGACCACAAATGAAAAGGCATTTGTTTTTCAAAATAATAACACATTTTTATACATGTGAAAATGATTTATTTATAAATTTTGTTGCAAATTTCATGAAACAAATACAGTTAACATTCCAAATACTCAATGTAACTATTATGATACATATTTATAATTTGAAAATTGTCTCATTTAATGAGATACTTGTGCTTAGTGATGTTCGCATAATTTTTTGATGCGCGTTTCAATGTTGGATAAAACTACACTGAGCTATTGTTCTAGAAATAAAGGTCTTTCTCCTTTTTTTTCGATTTCAGTAATAACTGAATATCCCAATTCGCATGGATGTGAAGTCGAGAAAGGTAAGAAAATGTCCAACGCAATTTTTGATATATTTGGAAATTAAGGTGATATTTTTATCCAAAATGAAGATATATTGTTTTCGTCAAAATTTAGTTTTAAACTTGTCATTTTTAATATGTAACGGATATTTCCAAATTACTATCCAGGATACTATTAAATAGTATCCACAAAGAATATATTTGAAGAGGTGATTTTTTAGAAAATAGTGATAGTATTTGGATTTAATTTTAATTTAATTGAATTATTTAAGTTAAAATTATAAAATATCGTATTTTTATTGGCAGAAACATGATTATTTTTAATATTATTACTATAGTATTTTAAGAATGTGAATACTATTTGGAATATGGATTTTATTTGGAAATATCCGTAATTAGTTCTTCTTCTGTCGAGAAAGAGAAATGATTTTCGTTAATATCGTTATTTAAAAATGGATTTCTGACCCAGTCGTATTTTCTGACATCTGTAGAGGCAAAAAAATGCAGAATTATGTTTTACAAAGTTGTGAGTGTTTCAGTAATTAGTTGTAAAATATTATTATCACATTTAACTTTTGATGTTAGAGAAAACATTTTTAATTTCTTATCTTGTATTCTTCTAATCCACATACTTAATTTATCATTAAAAAAATTGATTTTGTCACAGGATAATAAAATATTTTCTTGTTTTCCCTGCATTTTTAAATTTAATTTAATAGATCTGCTAAAATGGTAACTTTGAACACCATAAATTGTCTTTCAAATAATCACTACCTATTTTGTTCTGACGTAAAATAAACAAGTAATTCTTCTTGTAATTCATAAAATCAAGATAGTACTTTTCCATTAGATAACCACGGAGCTTCAGTGCGCATTAACAATGTTAAGTGAGCTGCATTCATAGCTTCGAATAATTTAGAAAATAGTCAGCATTTCAGGGCTTACTTTTAATAAAATTGACAACTTGTATTACTTGCTGATAAACAGTTTGGAAGTCAGCGGCCAGACATTTTGAGATTAATGCTTTTCTATGTAAAAAACGATGAGTAGTAATTATATCAGGATTTTGTTCCTTAACAATAGTAATAAATCCTCTTATTCAGTCCGCCATTCATCTTTATCAGTACAAGTACTTGTGCAAGATTTCCAAATCAAATTATAAGATTGTTATTGTAAGGAGATACAAGTCATTTTCAAAGATTTATTTATATCCACAATTATGCCATATTATTTAAACAACAATTCAGGAGAATTAATAAAATATTGTGAATCCTTTTTAAATAAAAATATCAATATGTATTTAATATAATATAGATTGTTTATAATTAGTCATCCTTACAGTTATATCGATTATTTTCGCAGTACACCGTCTATCATAAATAAATTAATTTAAATTTTTTGAAAAAATGATTTAAAAATGATCAAAATAATTATTAACAAATATTTTTAATTTTTAGTAATAATATTTTTTATAAAAATGTTTAAAAAAACTCTAACCCTCACAGGGTTTAGATTTCTTTTGCGACACACTTGAGTCAACTTCGCGACACAGGGGTTTGAGAAACACTGATTTAATTTATTGTAAAATTAATGTCATCAAAATATTTAATCTATTTTACTTAGTAAAATATATAGATGTATAGATTTCTGAAAATTAATTTCAATAAAAGATTTATTTTGATTTTTTTAAAACTTAATTTTATAAAAAGTAATTCGATAATCTATTGTAAAATTAATTTTGTCAAGAGAACTCACACCTGTGATAAAACATTTATTACATTCACAGTTTTGATCATCTATATGACAAGCAATAGTATTGATTTCACTTAAATTTATCACACAATGTCTAATACTTCTCATTTCCAATCTGAGTTAACTTGAAGAGAATTATTTTATTTAAAATATTTAATTTAAATTTTATTGGTTTAAAATAAAATTACTTTTCATAATCATTTTTAAACATTAATTTGATTTTAATTATTTAAAAATTTACAAAAATAAAATTATTTAAAATTTACAATAATAATAAATTAAAAATTTGAATATTAAATCTAAATTTGAATAAATTAGTTTCAGATTATAAGAATTAAAATATTAATCATCCATCTGATTAGGAGAAACACAATTCCAAATCAACAAACAACATTTAAGCATGCAAATACTTTCCAAAAAACATCTACACACCAAATATTCCTCACAAATTTTAGAAAAATATTTATTTCCATTTTGATTTTGAACTTAAATTATACTCATTCATTTTAATTAGAGTTTCCCTTTTTTCTAATTGATTTTCTAAAACTTGTGTTATTTTAATTATTTTAACTTATCTTAACTATAAATATGATTTTCATTTTACAATTTTCAAAAATATAAATTTCACCAAAAACCCCTTACAAACTTATTATTAGTCCACGTCTAGATAGAATGATAGTTTGTTAAAGATGAATTTTTTTCAGAAAAAATTTTTTTACTCAAAATTACTCAATTTGCGGCACCGATCGGTGTCTGATGATTTGGAGTGACACCGTAAAATCTTAATAGAATGATCGATTTATATTTGGTTATGTTTCCATCGAAGTGTTTATTTTTTGGAGACAATGAGATTCGTATCATTCATGATTGTAAACGATAAACTTTTATAAAAATCAATTTTGAAGCGGTATTACTTTAAAATGTTACTTTATGTTTTGCCATTAATTTAAGCTTTTATTATTAGCATTGATTATTAGCATTGATCTAATTTCAGATAATGATCAAGTTTATCCGACGAAATCTATCACAATAAGTTTTGATGATCGTTTTTTGTCTTGAATTTTTATTTGCCTCATTTTTTATCGAACACTGACATTAAACTAAAGTTGGTTAAAATCAACGATTACAAGGTAAACAAGAGGGGTAAAAAGGAGCATGTTAAGTTCGTAGAAATTACATTTTCTGAAGAGTTTAGTAAATTTAAAAATCACGTAAGAATAAGAAAATTCAAAAAACTATAGACATGTTTTTAACATATTTTTATTTTTTTTCTATTATGATAACACATATAAATGTCTTTCAAAAGAATTCAAGTTAAATGACAACCTTATTAAATATGATAAAAGATAAGATAGATCTTAGATTTCAGGAAAATATTCGATTTAATTTATAATTTGTGACAAATTCGTTATTTTTGTGTTCCCTATAAAATTATATGTATTCAGTCTTTTATCTATGTTAATTAAAATGCATAATCATTTCAAGAATCGTACTGGTTATATTGATTTCCGAGAATATGTCATTGGAATGTGTCTTGTGACAATGCCAGCAAATACTGAAGAATCACTTCGATTGGCTTTTGAAGTCTACTTTTTATTGATCACTGCTTTGTATTACCTTTCCATTGGCACATTCTAGATGCTTGACCACGACCAAACTGGAGAAATAAGCGAAGAAGAGTTCATTGTAGTAATGAATAAAGCCTTTAATATGGAGCATTACGCAAGCATAAGATTATTTCAAGAAATGGACATCTCGAATACGGGAAGTGTCAGTTACGGTACAGTTTGAAGAATAAAGATATAAAATTTCTATTTTTATATTTAATGTCTAGAGGATTTCATCAAGTTTGCCCGCAACAAGCCAGAATTCATTAAGATAGTTTCGTTGTACAATGATTTCCAATTGGAAGCCAAAAAAGGCTCTTCTGCCGATCAATTAAGCGTTTCTGGAAAAGAAAAATTATTATAATTTCTATTGAAAAAAAAACTTTTTATTTGTATTTCCAATGTCTTTTCAAATGAATTAACTTAATTTACTTACGAATCAACGTGTATATCTCTGTCGCTTTTTGTTTTTTGTTTTGCTGTTGTCAAATATTTGGATGACATTGCTCGTTTTGTTCACTTGACCCACTGAATGGTGATTTGAGATTGCTTTCAAATTTTATTATTGCTATTGAAAATGTTATTTTTTTTAAGTATTTATGTGATAATCGATAGGAAATATTTTATTTTTTGCGTTATTTAATTCTGTAGATTATTTTTTGGAATTTTTTTGTTAAAAACATGGCCAATTTTTTTTACAATATTCTAGTCGTCTTAAATTGATTAGTTTCACAGACTCTTTCTCAATAAGCAATCTGTTTATCCCTGTCCCAATCGGTAGCACCCCAAAACCGCGAAAGACAAAACAACGAAAGACAAAACAGCGAAGACAAAAATATTTATGGTATAAGATTCAATCATTTCTGGGAAGAATGGAAGCAATTCATGTTCAAGGATTGCTCGGTATAACATGGAATTCATGTTGTTAGTACACTTAACCAATGGGCTAATACCATTGATTGTGAAGTAACTCCAAAACATTATGGAGCCGCCGCCGTAATTGACTGTTGGAAGAACACAATTAGGATGGAATTTAAAGTTCACCAGAAGTAACCCCAACATCCCCCTCGTTTTTAAAACTTTTGAATTTTTTAACATTTCGAATAATTTGTCTACCATTTTTGTCTTCCAACTTGTAGCTTCTTTCGTGAATTCTTTCTATAATTTCATAAGGGCCATCGAATCTATCTTCTCTTTTCGTTCTATTTTCCTTTTGAATCCTATTGAACCTTTTCGCCAACCTCTGGCGTGTTTTTTTCTTTTAGTCTTATTCTGGTATCCTCCCGGTTTATTTTGCTGTTATCATACCACTTTTGTCTGTCTATTTTTTTCCCAAATACGACTTTGCTGGACTGCACCCTATCGTCTTTTGTTTCGTTGCATTTATAGCAAATTCCACTTCCGGAAATATGTCTGCCAAACTTGTAGCATTTCTTTCTTTCAAACTTGCCTGTATGAATTCTCGTATTGTCCGAAACTGTCTTTCAATTATCCCATTTTGTGTTATGGTTGATATGGGCTAGAGAAAATCAATTCGATACCTTTTGCTTCCAACATTTCTTTTACTTTTTTCACTTCGAAACATTTCCCGCAGTCTACGTGGATCTCTTTTAGTGCTCCAAATTTTAATATCCATTTCTGTACTATCATTTGTACTATTGTCTCTTCATCTTGTCTTTTAATTGCTGTCAAGCTCACATATTTACTTTAGGTATCCATTCTTTCATACCCGTTCGGGCTTGACTCCTCGTAGTCACTGCCAATAATCTCGTCTTGCTTTTTCCTTTTTTCGCTTCTTTGTGTTCCATTTGGCATTGTGTACATGTGTCGCAATTCTGTCTTGATAACATATCAGCGTTGCCGTGCAGCACTCCCTTTCTATATTCTATTTCGATATCCAAACTGCTTAAGTAATTCATCCACGTTTGGAATTGAGCCGTTAAGGGTTTCTTTGTATGGAACATGAACTTTATAGCTTTATGATCCGTTCTCAATTTGAATCTCTTCCCGTACAAATAATGGTTGAAATGCTGGCAAAAATAAAAAATTGTCAAAAGTTCTTTCCTTGTTATGTAATAACCTTTTTCATGTGCTGACATTAAATGTGATCCATATGCTATTACCTACTCTTTTCCAGACTCACTTATCTGTGACAGTACCACCCCTATATTATCAAAACTGGCATCTGTATCTAGAATAAAGTGTTTTCCGAAATCTGGGAAGCTCAGTATTCTCGTATGTCCTTAAACGCTATTTCGCATGCATCCGTCCAGATTAACTTTTCTTTATTTAAACTACACATTCCTTCTAATACTTTTTCTTTCTTTGCATATCCTTTAATAAACCTTCTATAATAGTTGCAAATTCCTAAAAAACTTCTCAAATTCTTAATACATTTCAGCCTTTGGAAATTCTCTATCGCTGCAATCTTTTCTGGATCTGTCTGTATCCCTTGGTCATTTATTATGTGTTCCAGAAATTTTACTTCCGGTCGTAACATCTTACATTTCGCTGGTTTTATTCTTAGTCCTGTTTGTTGGATCCTCTCAAATACTTACCTTATCACCTTGTAATGTTTTTCCTTTGTACTTGTCGCTATTAGTATGTCATCCAAATAAACTGATGCCCCTTTCTTTATTGGTTGTAACACCTTTGTCATTAGTTCTTGGAATGTTCCTTGGACAATTATTTACTGGCAAATTATTTTTGTTGAGCGACGTTCGGGCCCATAGGAACGCGCCCCAAAACTCTAGCTCACAATCGTGAATTATGGTCCTTAAGAGGACCGTATTTCTTTCGCCGATACGAGCATTTCGAAATATTATTTCTAGGTCGTTCGGATGATCATAGTTAAAATTCAATTTTCCATCTCTGCCAACTGATTGCAACCGATTCCAAAAAAGCTTGACACTCTATTGCCAATTTAAATGCATTTATCATTAATTTTTGAGATCCATTAACGTAAAGTTCCATAGTTAAAAGCCAAGGCATGTTGAAATGGTTTATTCTACAATATTCTGATGGATAATTTGTTTATTAGTGTGATTAACAAAAAAAAATCGATATTGCTATATATCTTTATTGAATCACATAAACTCTATACAAAATAATTCGTTAAAACAAAACGAATTTTTTCAATCATTTTTTTTTCTTTTTAATTATAACTTAACATATTTACATATATATACACATACATATATATATATATATAATTATATAGATGTTGTATTAATATTTATTAAATTCAATTTTGATAGCTTTTTTAATTCATTCTGAAACATTCCTGGGGCTGTGGCTATGCCAAAAGGCATCTTTTTAAAACAAAACTGTCCTGTGTTGGTGGAGAACGCCGTTTTTTCCTGTGATTCTTTATCCAATTCCACTTGATAGTATGCATTCCCTAAGTCTATTGTACTAAAATATTTGGTACCGTGTAATCTATCCATCATTTCAGCTATATTCGGCATGAGGAAAGCTTGGAGCTTAGTGATTCGATTTAACTGTCTAAAATCCAGACACAATCTGATTTCGTCCTTGTCCTTTTTCCACACGCATACTATTGGTGTGTTCCATTCAGAATTACATGGCTTTATTATTTCGTTTTTCTCAAATTTTTTTATAGCTTCTTTTAGTTTGTCTTCCAGATGTACCGGCTGTCTTCTCGGTTTTTATGTTTATGGGTCCCCCTGTTGTCTCTATTCGGTGTTGTAGCAAGTTTGTACGACATATATCCCAATCGTTTGCCATAAATACTCCTCCGTATTCGTGAATTATTTTCTCTAGAGTTTTATCGTTTTTTGTATCTATCACTTTTAATGCCTCTTGAACGCGATTCTCGTTGGTGATTTCTTTTCCAAAGTTAGCTTCGATTTCACATATGTTGGTTCTCTCTGTTTCCTGATAATTCCGCTCTTTCCATTATAATTCTATTCCGAACTCTTTCATCAATGGTATTCCTCCGATCATCTCTGGTCTCAAACTTTTCTCCATTACAAATGTTATTTTTTCGGCTTTATTTCCAATCTTTACTATCGTTTCTATTTCTCCTCTGACATCAATTTGTAGTCCATTTACTGCGGTAAATCTCTGATTTGTCTGTTCTATCCTTATGTTATTTAAGTTTTTTAATATTCTTTCCGTCATAACGTTCAACGCTGCACCTGTATCCAGTAAACATTCGATTTCTATGTTTTCTATTCTAACTTTTACACTCGGTCGGCTCTGTAATTTATCGTATGTAAATGGAACATTTTCACAATTATTAATTATTAGCAATTCTCTATCACCAAATGATTCTTTTTTTATAAATTTCACGACTTTCTGACTTACTTCTGGTTCCTGATGGGGTTTTGGTTCACTTTGTTCTTTTTGATTATTTTTCTTAATTTTATCATTTATATTATTGATATCAACTTTATGATTTATTTTATTTATATAATTTATATTACTACTACTACTACTACTATATATATATATATATATATATATATATATATAATTTATATGATCTGGTTCATGTAAATGAAAACTTACTCCAGTGCCAAGATCGGTTCCTCGTCGTCTCGACACGATTCGTTTTTTTCTATATGTTCTCGCTCTCCTCCGTTTTCTTCCTTCTTCATCATCGCGATCTGTCTTCCTCTTTCGAACATTCTTCTGTAGTCGTCTGAGTTCCGGTTTCCTGAGCTTTTCGTTTGTGCATCTGAGAATTGTCGGCTATCTCCTTGGGTTCTCCTTTGATAATTAGTTTTTCCTTGATATCGTTTATTCAAATTCGTGTAACATTCCTCAGCTCTATGTCCTGGATTATTACATCTTCCACATCTTACCTTCCTGCATTCTCGTCGGACATGACCTTCCTCGCCACATGCATGACATGTGATTTTTCTTTCTCGTTTATATTCGCTCCGTCTATGCCCTGTTTCTTTTCAGTTCCAGCATGATATATTGTTTTGCCCTGGATGTCGTCTAACATGCTTCCTGTCGCTGATCCTCTTTTTACCACGTCCTTGTATGACGCTCTCATCGCATGTACTGGCCTTTCCATTTCCCGGACTTCATCCACTTTTTTGATGACATTTTTTACTTCTTTTATTTCTTTTACCTCTCTAAACTTGATCTCTTTCTTCACATCACTGTACTTCGACCCATGAATTAGAAGATTCTTTTCAATTTCTTCTTCCGACCAATTATGTTTTGCTTATTTTGCTGCAAGTTTCTTTGCTTTTGCAAAGTATTCTTCCGCTGATTCATTCGTTCTTTCGAAATTTACAGCCTCCATCAGATCCTCCATCAGAGAGCTTTTCTTTTGAAAAGCTTCTCGTAACCGAGCTTCATATCCCTTTGTCTCGACCGATACATTCTCCTAGACAGGTAAAAGTTCATGAGAAAGCAATTCAATTATCAAAATCTCTTGTATGTTTTCTGGTGTTTTAGCCACCTTAAAATAACTTGAGCATGCTGCTATAAATGTTTCAACATTGTCTTCTTTCCGGTATTTTTCCGGTAGAAGTCTCGCAATCAACTGATCCGAGTTGCTGGCTATGGTCGCCATATTAGGTTCGTGATTAAAATTGGAAGTCATAATTTTGTAAACTTTATTTCTATCACAATTTTCATTATTGAAACAAATTTATGAGGAACAAAATTTTAATTACATAATCCAGATCTCAAAATTCTAAATATAAATAATAATATCGATAAATATACAAATATGTTATTTTATTCAATTTTGTATAAATCATGTTGTTTTTTTGCTTTATTAATTTTTTTGCAATGTAATCTAAATTTAGATTTTTAAAAATATTTTTAAAAATTCAATTCTTAAATGTTTTTTTTGATTTTTAATCATTCGATGATAAATTATTTTTTAATAAAAATCTTTTATTTGTTTTTAATAAAATTGCATTCTTTTTAAAATTTATTTTACTTAAAAAAGTATTATGATTTTATTTTAAATAGTGTTACAAAATATATTAAAATCTTCTTTACAATATTCTTTAACTTCGAAGATTGTGAATTTCGAAGATTTAATTGTGAATTTTTAAAACTTCATTTTTATAAAAAATTTGTCCCAATTTAATTAAAATATTATCATTACTCTAAAATTTTTTAAAAACTTATTTCATTTTAATTAGTAATATACTATATGTGAACTATAATTTTTACAAAAATTATTTCGATTTAATTAGTAGAAATGTTACTATAAAATATATTTTTTAAAAAATCTTATTTATTTTAATTAGTAAATGTTATCTATAACTTAAATTTTTATTTTAAAGAATTATTTCATTTTAATTATTTGACATTATTTTTACTTTATCTAAAATATAAATATGATTTTTTAAAAATATCAAAAATTTAAAGTTCACCAACAGTAACCCCAACAATTTCAACAAATAATTTATTTCTCCATTTGCACAGATAATAAGATTAAATTCAATAATTATAAGAGATTTATACAATCTTATGAAAGCTTTAACAAAGATTGTCCTGAGGTCAATCAAACTTGTCATAATAAAAATGTTGAAAGTCATACTGGTGTTCTTAATAATTTGTGTTTATATCGAAATTCGGATTATTAAAATATCGATTATTGAATTTGAACACTGTTATGTTGGGTATTTTATTCTAATTAAAATATTTACTTTTTAATCACAAATCTTTAATCTGGCTACAATTAATCAGTAGGGTCTTCCAACAAAATGAACACAATTTCTTTATATAATCTTTATTTTCAACAACACAAAGTAGCACTCAGTTTTCTATTGTGCAAATCAATTGTATTAAATAAACGTATTCACACACAGATAATCGATGCGAGTTTATAAGATCACAATTTATTAATATCGAAACTGTAAATCTTTTAAAACGAACAATAACCTTTTTTATGAAAGTAAAGATGAATCTTCTTCTCCTGTACAGGTTACTTGATTCCGATCAAAAACTTTCAGAAAAATTGTAAAATAAAAATAAAAAAATAAAAATTATAAATTATAAAAAGATCAAATGCAGAAAAGTGAATTCTACTTGTCTTAACGTGCTTCCTTGATTACTTTATTTTAATTAGAAAATTTTATGACAATTATGACTGAATTGATTGTTGTTTATATACTAGTTTTTAATAACCTTGAAAATTGATTAGCTAAAACAAATCTCAAAATATTTAAAAATATTCTTCAAATTTTATTAAAATAACTATTATGTTAATCGAAAATTATTGATTTTTACCAGAGAATTATTTTCAATTTTTCTGCAAGAGTTTTTGGTTAAAATTTTTATTTATACTTTTCGGAACTCCAACAGTTATATCTTGCGTTGCATTGGATTGTTTGATGTCTTGCGTTTTTGATTTGGATTGCAATATTTTATTTTTGAATTGTTTTGCAAAGTGATAGTATGTTGGGTATTAAAATTATCTTTAATTTAAATATTTACGTTTCAAACACAAATCTTTATTCTTTAATCTATAATCTGAAATCTGACTCCAATTAATCAGAAAGGACTTCCAACATAAATATATAAATGAATGAACACAAAATTCTTTTTCAAAACTTTATTTTCCAATAACACACAGCTTTTTATTGTTCAATTCAATAGTATCAATGGATGTATTCACAAACGGATATTCGATGCTTGTTTATCAGATCACAGTTTATTAATTTTCAAACTATAAATCTTCTAAACGAACGATAACCGTTAAACCCTTAAAGTCAAATGAACTTTATTCTCATATACAGGATACTTAGTTCGACTTCAACTTCAAGAAAAAGAAATAAAAGTAAAGAATTTAAATAAATTTACTCTACACGGAATCTTCTTTAATATTTGTTGCAGGAAATTATTGTTGTCCTATGACTAAATTCGTTGTTGTTTATATACTAGTTTTTCTTAACCTTGAAAATTGATCAAATAAAACAAAGACTAAAATATTTTTAATTTTGATTCCAAATTTTGCTAAACTAAATATTATTTTGTTTGAAATTAATAATTTTATCAAAAGAATTATTTAGAAATTTTTTTTCTACATAAAATTTTATCAAAAGTGTTCATATGCATTTTTCGAAACCCTAACAAGTATTATATTTTTTAATTAGATTTTTGAGTGGATCGTCTTGTGTATTGTTGGGAAATTAAAATGTTTTTGATTGAGATTATATATTTTTTTTGAAATTCGAATTTTGTTTTATAAGTTGAACAAATTTGGATGAAACATAAAAAAAGCAAATCACGCTTTTAACAAAAAATTATTGTTCAAACAAAAACCCTGCATATTCAAACAAATATCTCATTAATAATTATATCCCCACCTGAATCCTAGTTCACATAATCGTTTAACCAATCAGGTCTCTTCCGAGTTCTGCTGGATCGTCGTATGCAAATGTCCTGATTAACTTGATCGTCAGATTGTTCCTCGTAACTACTACTACTGCTGCAATATCCATCTTGTATTTTGTTTTTTCTGTCAACTGCTACACCGGCAGTTCGATGTTCTCTTCTTGTCTCTGTCGTATGTCCTGAACCTGTCTCGGTACTCCATCAACATCAACACACTTATCACTAACATGGACCCACAGTGTCCATGTCTCGGTGCATCGTGTATGTTGATGAGGTTTAATTAACACCTTATCCCCGATTTTCCATTCATTTTTTTACCATTTTTCAGCTACATCACGCATTACTGGTAATCTGATATTATATCTGTATATAGACTCTGCTGGAAATACCTTGTCTTCACCTTTTCCGCAAGGTACTACATTGTAGTAAAATACTGCTTTCCATATAGGAATATCAGACCTCTTCGAAATTTGTTTAATTGTGCGATGGCATCTCTCCACAATACCATTTGTTGATGGCCTATATGCACATCTATAAATAATATTTACTCCCCATGAGTTACACAACATTTTGAATTCTGATGACCTAAACGCAGTTCCATTATCCACCAAGATTTCCCGTTTTTCTGATTTCTAGGTTGCTGGAGCCGCAGCAATTCCAAAAGGTATTCTTTTAAAACAATATTGACCATTCTTTGTTGAAAACGCAATTTTAATTATTCACAATCTTTGTGCTGCGGTATACAGTTTCTGATTATGTCTTTATTCTGTTTAATGCTTTCTGTCTGCTTTTTATTTATTCTCAATATAGTTCTTTTACAGTAATAAGCATTCATTTTTATCACCGTTTTGAGTAATATGAAACATATTGTAAGTGTGAAAATTTAAGTTTGTCAAGATAAAACTAATTTCACTCAAATATTACCACCTAAATCATATTTGATGGGAGTAGTTCTCTAATGTTTTTATAAACTTATTATAATCAAAAAAAATTATATATAAAAGATAAGTATAAAAGGAGAAAGAAATTATATAAAGTTCGCACTCAAATTATTTTAAAAGGAGAAAAGAGAAGATTAAAGAAAGTTAGAAAGTTATACTGAAGCATTAAAGAACAGAAAATTATATTAATTAAAATCAGACGTTGACTTAACCGAATTATAATTAGATAATAAACTTTGATCGGTCACTTCAAAATCATCCGTTCGCGATTTAGTATAAAAGAAAAGCTCGAATTTGATCGAAAAACTCGAAATTCTGGCAAAAAGTGCTATTAAATATATAATTCATATATATTTAAAATAATTATATTTTTTTTATTATCTCGAAACGCGTCGTCTTATTTTTATCCCTATTATATAGATTTTACCTTACATTGTATATATTCTGACGTTAAAATCAATTATTTTTTGAACAACTTGGAAAGAACGAAGGAATTCAAAACAAAATGTATTTTGTCGGTGTGCGATTGTTTTGCACTGGTCAAGTGTGTTATTGTACTGAGTGTCCCCAGTGTCAAACCTGGTACAGTTGAGAGAACACAACGTTCTCTCAGATTTCCATTTGGTCAGACATTTCAGTCAAATTGCATCGATGAGATTTCGGTTTGTTTTGAGTTTGATGGGAAGGCTAAAATTGAGTTGATTGTATTGAGTGTGAGAAGTTTCATCTCAAAGATTAGCTTTTGGCGTGCTGTTAGTTGTCATCTATATCATATGTCTCCGTTACCTTGTAAAGTACGGAACGATAGAGAAAACATATCGTTTTCTCAAATGGTAATTGATAGCTGCCAATGGTTGGTTTGCGAGAATGAGATTGATTGCATTTAGTGCATCCCTCTTAATTTTAAGGAAAAGTGAAATAAAGTTATTTTCATCCAATAATTTATTGGATAAATTTTATTTATTTTCTGTATGTTTCCATATAGTGTACCTTCTTGGTACATTTTGTGACCTGATGATGGGATTTTTATTATCTCGAAACGCGTCGTCTTATTTTTATCCCAATTATATTTTTATATAATTTAAACTCTAGTTGGTGTGAGTATAATTGCTTCACTATCTATTTAAAATTTAAATTCATAAATTAAGGCTTAAGTTTTTGTTAAACTATCTGTAATTTTTACACAAATATATAAGATTATATAAGATATATAATATACTTTAGAACAATAAGTAGTGCTAAAGTAGTCTCTGTCACATCCAAAGTTCAAAGTTTCCTCTCAAACAAATCGAAAACAGTTTGTGATTTGCAAGCTAATCTGGTATATAAATTTAATTGTCACGGGTGTCAAAACTCGTACATCGGAGAGAAAATCGTCATCTCAAAACCCGGATTAGCGAGCACTCGCAAATGAGTCGATCGAGTAAGGTTCTTGATCATTGGTTAGAACCTCATCCATTTCAAAAGATGAGTTTTCTGTTCTACAAAAGGGTTTTGATTCACATTACGAACGACAGTTTTGTGAATCTCTACTGATAAGACACTACAACCCATCAATTAACATTCAGAATGGGCAGAGTAAGGTTATTTCAATACTTAAAATTTTTAATTAAAATATTTTTTGCCATTATTACCAAATAATACTTTGATAAATAATAATAATTAATTTTTTCGTTACCTTTTAGAGTAAATGTATCTTTTAAAATCGTATTATTCAAACAATTCAATATTCATATACTAAACATCCGAAAATTGCTGATGATGATGTACGTAAACATCGAAACATGTCCAATAATTATATAAAAAAAGCTTTAATTAAATTATATTTTCGAAATACTAAACTTGCGTTCACAAGACTGAAAATATATTAATATTTAAAAAGGAAATAATCTTATTTTTAACTTCTTTTTATTGATAAAAGTTCTATAATCATACCGATAACCCAACAATTTTATAAAACAATAAACTATGGTGTAATTTTATTTATAATCATTATTTTGTTCGTGGAAATTACGAACCCTCTATAAGTTAAAATCACACATGCATTAGGTTATACACCTTAGTATTGATAATTGAATATTTGCTGTAAGATATTAACTTATTATTTAAACCTAACTATTAATTGAATTTAAGTATTTCTTTCTAAAATTCGAATAATTTTGAATAATGCTTCGAAATCATTGTTATAATTTTACTGAAAATAAGGAACTTTAATTTAATAAATAATTGTTATTAATTTTTATTTAAAATCATTTATATTTAGTTTTAATTAATTCTAATATTTAAGGTAGTAATAATATAAAATAATTACTTTTTCATTAAAATAAATATTGTTGAATAATAAGAATTATCGTTTCTGAAATCGTAAAATATTTTTTCATAATTACCTTTAACCTTGCTTAATTCGATTTGTTTAAATGAATCATTTGTATTAATGGTTCATAATCATTAAATACTTCTTATTTCAAATTCGCTATGATATTATTATCGATATGTTTAGTGTTAGGTAAATGAGTATTTTAAGTGGATTCATTCGTTATAAATATTGTATATGTAATAAGTCGTTACATCGGCCATCGATTGCCTCAATTGTTACACATGTGACTCCATTAGACATGCCGATTGTTTGGAGAAATTCGTTTATGATGGGGAGAACAAATTGTCGTCCGAGCCGTGCGATCGGTACGTTGGAAAGGCCAATTTTTGTGTGAAGACGACAGGCGTTTATGGAGGTTGGTATCATTACTGTCCATATTTTGTTTAAACGAGACTCAAATTTCCACTTCTTTTATTGGCATTGAAGATGCTCGGGACTTTGTGTCCTTCATTTATAAACACTGAGATTGTCTAGTAGCAACTTCAAATATCGAATTTCATCGACAACCATCGTTTTTGCTTAAAAAGACAAGTTGTTTCAGTGAAGTGTTTGTTAATCTTCACGAAATATATTATTGAGACTTTAATAGTTATTATAAAAGAAAAAGTAAAACAATATCTGCTTGTCGAATTTTTCTTTTATTTAAAGATAATACGAAAAGCTTAAAAAGATACTGGTGACGTTGGTTGTGTTCATTAATCTTATTGAACAAATCATCCTAGTCTTGATACTTTTAGTTTTGTTATGGTAGTTCATAAATTCAAGAACGTCATTATCATGAAATTCCTCAATTTTATTAAGATTATATTCGAAAACTTTTTCTACTTGTGCCATAGTCAATACATCTGGAATTGTTTTTTTTTCATTTTCCACCTGATCGATATCACATATATTTTACAGAAACAACAATTATGCATAATAGATATTGCAAGATAATGGCAAAGAAAACATTTTCTAACCACCATTCCGACAATGACCAATTCATATTCAATTTCCTCATTAGCATTCTCAAATATCTCTTTTTAACCCTTTCAATACTTCGGGGATTTAATAAGTCCCAGAGAATGTTCAAAAATTCGTCTTTTGAATATATATACACCCATTTTTTTCTTAATAGGGCACTCTATACATAAGAGTTAATAATAAGTACACTATATGGAAACTTACCGAAAATAAATAAAATTTATCCAATAAATTATTGGATGAAAATAAATTTGTGTTACCTTGTAAAGTACGGAACGATAGAGAAAACATATCGTTTTCTCAAATGGAAATTGATAGCTGCCAATGCTTAGTTTGCGAGAATGAGATTGGTTGCATTTCTCTAAGTTTTAAGGAAAAGTGAAATAAATGTATTTTCATCCAATAATTTATTGGATAAATTTTATTTATTTTCGGCATGTTTCCATATAGTGTACTTGCTTAGTACATTTTGTGACCTGATGATGGGATTATTATTATCTCGAAACGCGTCGTCTTATATATATATATATATATATATATATATATATATATATATATGCATAGTTTGAAGAAATAATTGTGTTGATCGTCAACGAGATTGGCAGAAAAGATATTTGGAATTATTGTTAAACAAGAAATTGACGGTTAATTTTGTTCGCTTTGCTTCTATGAATACGGATGATATTTCCAAATCTTGCCCCTGATTCGATTTCACTGGTAAATCTCATATTTGGATGAAGTTGATTCATGTTTCAGTTAGTTCTTTTACAATTACATAATCTGTTGTGTCGTGCTCTATGGTCTGTACCTTATCCCCATGAATACTATTTATATTAAACTTAGTATTTCGGAAAAACTTTAGAGCTATATTTAAGGAGGATAATGTTACTTATTTCAAGTAGCAAAATTTAAAATTTCAACAATAAAATTAATTTTGTTGTCAAATTCTGAAAAAATAGTAAAATTGTCAAATAAAATGTCAAAATATGTCATTTTAAAGATTAGCTTAAGCATTACAAATTCTTTATTAAAATGATTAATATATTTGTCTAACAAATATCTCCGAACACTTTTTCCATTTGCCTTTTCCCATTTAATAATTCGAGAAAATTCGACAGGAAAAAATTTCTGCAAACGAATATTAATATCAGTCGAAAAGTACATTCTAAATACCGCGTTATTTCTTAAAACACTTTTTCGAGGAAATTATTAAAAAATATTTACTTGTATATTGAATTTTTTGTTTAAATTTACTCAGCCTATGAGTATTTATTTGTTCTAATTGGCTTTCGTATTCCCTTTGAAATTTTTAAAGGCCAAAAAGATCATAAAAGTCCTGATTGAGAGATTAATATAACAGGCATGTCTTATTGATTAATTAATGTTGTGTGGAAATATATTATCTGAAGAGGTTTTATCATTTATTTTTCTATTAAAAATAAATAGATCCTTATCGGTTCACTTGTGGTTTTCAATTACTATATTTTAATTATATTTTTATGTGAATTTTGTAAATAATGAGCAATATATTTATAATTCCAGAAGAAAATAAAATATGTACTCACTTAAATTATAAACTTATCTTTTAAAAATTTGTCTTTTGATAATCTGATAAGAGAAAATGTTTTGTACTGTTAGAAGACAAAGGATCTGCACAAAAATATATTTAAATAAACTAAATCACAAACACACATACATCAGTTATATACAGAATAAATGGAGAGTCTGCTCTCGACCCCGTAATAGTTATATAATACAAATTTAGAATTATTCTAAATTTGTTGATTGCATAATATTTTATTTAATTAATTTAAATTTAATTCTATAATATCTCACATGTACTTTAATTTAATCAAAGTACTATTAAAGTTAGAATTTATTTATTATTAGAATACATTTTTACTTTTTAGATTTATGTCGCCTAATAAATGAAAAATATGCTTATATCTCCATTACGTATTTCTGGGAATTCAAATTCTTTATTACAGTACTAAAAAAGACCCGTCATATATGATGGAAGAACTGAATTTTCTTCTTTGAAAGTTTCTGTTTTAATTTTAAAATCATTATTATAATTTCTATTTAAATTCTAAAATATTTGAATTTGAGTTTCACTCACAATTTTGAATAATTCATATAAGTCATTAGGGAGAACCAAAAGTTCTTTCGGATATTTTATGTCATTCTAAAATAAATATATTTGATATGCATGTGTTAGATACTATTTTAAAAGTCTCCAATTGTTCTATCATATTATTCATATATATATATATATATATATATATATATATATATATATATTTAGCAGTTCCGCAGATGCTGCTTATTTTTGGCTTGTAATTTCATATAAGCCGGAGTTATTATGCATTGATTAAAAAATAAAGCTATGCAAAAGTAAGAAAAAAATTTTATCACAGCAAACTTTGAGCATTACGCAGATGAAACTCTGGGCTTTTATATTTATAATTTAAAAAACTAAAATATTTTTCACATTATCTTAAATGTGACTTAAATTTTTTATTTATTTTTGTAGTTTTCAAATTTTTTTTATTATTTTAACGATTAAAATTTAATGTAAAATATAATAAGCCTCCCCCGACAAAACGGATAACTGTGTATTGTAGAGACTACAGTACCAGCATTGACGTACAGGGTAGTGAGTCATAGACTCTGTATCGGGTAGAAACCATAAATAGACAATACAGAGCCTACTAACTTTCTCGCACGGCTTTAGATGCAAGAATTCGAGCTTTCAATGCACGGACACGCTTCGGTTTCCCAGTCAGAAAGGATCAGTCATGATCCCTCGTACCGTGATTTTGTAGAGCTTTGGCTGTGTAAACACGTTTCGTACAATGAGTAAAGGGACACCGAAATATCACCGCATCATTTTCTTTCAGTTCGTGAGGAACCCATGTATCGAGTTTTTGAACATAGCCAAGTTGTTTTAAGTGATTTTCAATGCATGTATGCGATGCATGAAGCTTCTTAGCGATCTCACGTGTTGAACTGTGACGATCCGAATCGATTATTTGTATTACTTAACCGAAAGTTGAGAACCACCTTTGAAATCACTCATGAGTCCGTCTCCGCGGTACCGTCGAGGGTCACTGACACATCATGCATCGCGATCAGGTTCCAAGATTTTGTACATCCTACATCTACGTTATTTTGTGAAGCACTAGTACCAATGGTACTGACTTGGGTTCGGTAATCGATCACTAAATGTCGCTTTAACCATTCATCCGTTTTATATGTCTTGTGACAATTTTCCATTGGACACTGGAAAGGTTTTTCACCATTTTGTCGCTGTGGCATTGTAACGTATGCACATTTTTCATGTGTCTTTTTAGTTCAAAGCTTTAGTAAAAAGTAAAAGCTTTTTTTTAGTAAAAGCTTTGAAACATTACACTCTTTTGATACGCGGATGGAGCATTTTCGGGTACTCCTTTCCTTGTTCAATCACTTCTTTCAGTTTTCAGACACAGTTCCTTTGATCAGGTGTTTGGATTTCTCGTCAGTGTCGAGAATTCCTCTCTCATTCAAGCATTCCTGGTATTCGACCAGATTTTCTTGGACGCCAAATAACCAGAGCATATCTTGGGCGATACGCTCTTTCATTAATTGCTTTTTACGGCCGCTGACCTTTCTATTTCCTGAGGCCATTTCAGAGTTTAATACTCTTTTAACCTCACGTACACCTTTTCGTCTATTGTATTCAAAGAATACAATACGCAATTTCAACAGTACCACACGCACCTCTGGAAAACCAATTGACATATCCGTATTACCTATTCTATCAATTTAGTTTTACCAAGAGCAGTGTGTGTGCAGGTATTATGAAAAGCTTGTAGACGGGTTACCTCTTTTTCGGGTGTTGCCCAGCACTCACTCCCATAATACACTGCCGGAAAAATACTTGATTTGATTAGTCTTTTTTTCAGCGCTATAGGAACTCGGTTACTTTGATTAGCAGGCTACAATTCTTGTAAATTACTCATTCCACAACGCAACCGCTGACCGATATCCCGACTGCAGCTACCATATATGGTCAATATACTGCCGAGGTAACAGAACTCGCTCACCTATTCTATGACTTTGTCACCACACATCATTTGCGATATTCCAATCCCCGAGTCATCAGTTAGGCACATGACTTTCGTCTTAGATGCACTAATAGTCAACCCGAATTTTGAAAATGGGCTTCTAAGTTCATCCAGGTTTTTACAGGCACGATCTATACCAGAGTCTATGTACATAGATCATCCGCATAAGCAAGTCTATTGACTTGAAATTCGTCACCATGCTCATCAATCAGGGTAATTCCGTCATCGAATCCTTTCAGTATCGCCGTTCTGATAACTTCATTGAAGACCAAGTTAAAAAGACAAGGTCCCATCAGACATCCCTGTCTGACACCTCTTTCTATGAGAAACTCATTATCCCCCACAGAAGCAAAAAAGCTCTTATGAAATTCCTTTATCAGGTAGAAAATCTTGTCGGTTAAGCTGAATCTTTTCAGACAGGCCCACAGAACTTCACGTGGAACACTATCAAATGCCTTTTCCAAATCGGTGAATACCACAAATACCTTGTGGTTCTTATAACAACCTTCTTCCTGTATCCGCCTGAGTATACTTATAGCTTGTATAGTACCTCTCTTCGGTTGAAAACCAAACTGACAAGGGTCTAACATTTCTTTCATCTCCGGCGTCATTCTATTTACGATTATTCGTGCAAAAACTTTGCAGGTGACTTCTAAGAGGAAGATTCCTCTATAATTTATTCGGATCAGACCTTGCACCCTTTCCCTTGAAGAGTGTTATCACCTTTGCACTCCTCCAAGCCTTTTATTGTAAAATATACAACTAGTTACATCAGTAATAGTGAGCCTATGACACGCCAGCTCGTTTTTGGTGACTCACATCTGTAATGATGGAATATTTCATTATTCTAATGTTTGTCTCTTATTGATGAGATTAAGAGTTGGTTATTAACAATATTATTATTTTGGCCCTAGATTACTTTCTGGGAATAACCAAATGACATATCATTTAATTATTTTTTTATAATTTTTTTCATCAATCTTAATTTGAAATAATCAAAATAATTAATTAATTTGAAACAAACCAATGTTTTGTTAGTGAAAAAAGCATTAAACAAATACATTACTTAAAAATATAAATATTTTTATTTTAAAGTCTTCATTTTTGTGCTGTGTAACAAACCACGAAAATTATACTTTGATTTTTCGAATTTCGACACACCGATTTCAAAATTTTCGCCATCACTGATGTACATGGGCACCTACAACTCACAACATATCCGAAAATTATGTGCATAAGTCGGCAAAATAAACTTTATTGAATATATATGATAATTGTATACATAATAATCATTATTTCAATTCTTTATTCATTAATTCTTTTCAAAAGAAATTTTTATCAGACTTTCAGGATCTTTTTGTTTGTTCGATAGTCTTTTGTACATTTGGGGACTGAGTCCCGTTCTTTAGGTATTGCTATGTGCAATAGGGTTCAAATTTTCGGTAAAATCGTTTTTTTCACCAAATATTGTATTTTTTATTCATAACTACTGCTTTTCTCATCATACCAGCAATTTTCCAGATTTTAACACCCTTAATTTCTTATTTTGAATAATTTAAAACATTTTTTACATTTAAATACAAATGGGAACATAAAAATCATCTTTCCTTTTTTGAGTAATTTTCATAGAATTGTTAATTTGAGTCCGATTTTCTTTCATGTTTGATGGAGTCTTTTATATCACTAGACTGCCGGGGCGGGGTATCTTTTTGCGATTCATTTTAATTTCGCGCTTGACCTAATTTAATTTTAAATTTTATTTATTTTACTTGAAATTTACCGTATTTTTCCGTATATATAACCCCATTTTTTGTCAAAATTTCATGAACATTTAACTCGAATTTTCAAAAATTAGTAAATATTTGAAATATTTCTACAACACAAAAGATTTCAATTTAATTTCTAGAATGAATTAAGGTACTTTTTTGAACTTTTTTCCAAAAATGCACACCCAAAAATAAGGGGGGATCTTATACACGGAAAAATACGGTAAGTTTTCTGTACTTTTAAAACAATTAATTACTTTAAGAATTCTTAATATGCATCAATGGTCGCAGTTGGGAGCATCGGATCTCGTCCGATCTCCGAAGTCAAGCAGCCAACGACCGCGTTAGTACTTATTTGGGTGACCGATATGGAAATCGCGGGGCCATTGATTACAGGTCAGGTCAGGCAATCTATCTGCTACAATTACCATGTAAACCTGTAATACTTGTACCATGGTCGAATAGTTGGCGACTAAACCGGCTGCCTCACCCAGAGCAATCTGCGTGAAGAGGTGTGTGGACACCTAGCAGGATGAAAAACAAAACCTAGCAAAGGGCGGATGAGCTCTTTGGAGCCAACGGCCATCCAAACCTGGAGAGGAGATAAGCGCCACCAGGTTCCTTGCCTACTGTGACACTCAAATATATATGCAAACCGAAGCCATATGTTTGTGCATAATTGAGTGCCCCCACGGCCCAAAGGCTACGGTACCAAAAAATATGCATCAGGTTCGGTAAACAAGTCAAAATTTTCCAAACCACATTTGTTGTTGTGAATGTTTTTCAAAACTGTGACACATAAAAATTATTATTACCATAGATTTTTGCATCTATACAATAATGTTTGAAGACTGAATAAAAATAATTTATAGAGTTTAAAAATATAAAATAAACAAACAGTAATTGTATGAAATATTATTAGGTAAATGTAGAATCACTGTAGAAAAATATTTTCATTCAATATACGTCTTTATTTATGGGGAATAATGGAACACTGCGTGACCACCGTCATGAACTGCTGATTATTTAAACGTGTTACGTTCCGCTTCCTCGATTAAGCATAAAATAAGGAACTATTTAATGAACTTTATATTTTTAATAAAATATCTCAGTCAGAAATAATAACAAAAATTATATATAATCGTAATAGTTATTTTGGGAACATAAGAATAAACTGATATGAATGATATTTATTATATTTGTAACATTTATTATATTTATATTATTCTACCCATTTTTGAGTTATAAAACCTATGAAGAAAGTTCTTTTATCACAAAAGAAAAGAATCTAGTTGATTTAAAACTTATATATGCATATTTAAAGTTTATATTTATTAACGAAAACTTTGTGATCTTTAAAGAATGATAAAGTTTTTGTTCGTCAAGGATTTGTAGGAATCAGAAGGTTCTGCAGTTCAATGGACATGGGTACCCAATGCCAGAATATAGAATACGCAGATCATGATAGAATGTATCGCACTTGTGTTTTTTCCTGTAGTTCAGACGGATGTAACATATCGAATCAAGCACTTTTTTCCTTCTCTCTTTGCATATCAAATCTCAGTTTACTTATTATATTTTATATCATTTTTCTATGAAATATTATTATTGTTTACGATCTAACTTTTATATTTGTGATATTATTACTTTTCTTTATTAGAAATGACATTCGTTTATTATCATCGAATTTGTTTTAACATTATTTTATATTCTATTTTTATTAGATGTTGTAGCGGTTATGTATTACACTCAGTATTTAATGTGCAATTTTATATTTAATAATAATATATATTTCAAATCTTTGATCTTTTTAAATTTTAAATTAAAGACTTTCTTAATTTACTGGTTACCCTTTATTATCATATTATTAAATGTTTTAAAATGAGTGAGATACAATTATTAAATCCTTCTTACTTGGCAGCTCATTCTTACTACAACGACACGGTCAAACATTTACTAGAAATTCATTGCCGTTTTAAAGTTAATAATCATCATATACTTAGGCTGTCCCAAAAGTCCTCAGGTGGCCTTTAAAAACACACTAATATTTTACCAAATTTAACCAAATTTGCACTGAATATTATTCAGACTGTCATAAATACTGTGTTAAAATTTCAAAGCATAAAATTAAAAAAAAAATAAAATTTTGTTTTATTAAAGTATTGAAATTTTAAAAGTGCAGCGAATTCAAATCAATCGGTTTTTAACAATGGAAGCAAATAAATGTTGCCAACGTTTTTTTTGTTCTAACTCAAAGTAAAAGAGGATTCTCTGCTTCAGAAATTCTTCAACAACTTCAGCAGGCATGGGAAGACGCAAATCACTCAGCACTGAAAACTATTCAACAATGGTTGACTGATTTTAAAAAAGAAAAGTGGACGTCCTTCGACGATTCATCAAGAAGTGGCAGGCCGTCATTAATAGACGATGAAAAGATTAAAGTAGTCAAAGAAGTGATTGATGAAGCTCCAAATGCGTCTTTGTGTTATATTTAAAATGAACTTTCTTTAGGCAAAAATACAGTCCACAATATTTTGCGTGAAAAACTTCATTACGAAAAAGTTTGCTCTGTATGGGTCCCTCACGAACTTTGTGCTGCTAATAAACAACAACGCATTAACACTGCAAAGCATATACGCTATGTAATTTCACAGGTGGGTGATGAAGCATATTCCAACATAGCGATCGAGAATGAGACATGGGTATTTTTTCATGGTAGAGGAAAGAAAGAAGATCGCAAAATTTGGATTCCTTCTAATACTGTTCCACCAAAAGTGATAAAGTCATCGCCAATGACTGATAAAAAATCTCTTGTTTTCGTAACCTTTACCTGCAACAAACGTTTTAATGTAAAAACACTGCCATATGGTACCAAGATTGATTCCGAGGCGTATGTGAATTTTGTTCATGACACCGGTGAAAAATGGCGGAAACTTAGATCTAACAGCATCAAGCTAAAGGAACTTAAATGGTGGCATGATAATGCAAGACCTCATTCTAGCAAAGAAACAACTCTTTTTTTTGAAAGAAGAAAAATTGAAAAAAATTATCAATCGCCCTATAGTCCAGATTTTAATCTGTGTGACAGATTCTTATTTTCAAAAATGAAGAAAAATTTTAAAACTCATGTTTTCAAATCACATGAAGAAATTGAAGAAGCTTGTAAATTCTTTTTTAATTCTCTATCAACAGAAACATTAAAAAATCAACTAGATAAACTTTTTAACTATTGTCAGTTGGTTATTGACAACAATGGTGAATATGTTGTTGCTTAAGAAATTTTTAAAATATTTTTTTTAAATAAATTTTTAAATTCGCTGCATCTAATTTTTTTTTGTTGGTTAATAATATAATTTTTTGGTAAGTTTGATATTTTATGCTTTGAAATTTTAACACAGTATTTATGACAGTCTGAATAATATTCAGTGCAAATTTGGTTAAATTTGGTAAAATATTAGTGTGTTTTTAAAGGTCACCTGAGGACTTTTGGGACAGCCTAAGTATCAGTGCCCGGGGTTTTGAGATATTAATAACATATGTCTTAGTCACCGAACTGAGTTTGAAGAGGGACTACATGTTCTCGAAGAAGACGTAAGTAACTCTGTTCATTCTAAGTACTATAAACTTAACGTAGCTAAAATATCACTTTATTTGTCCCTCAATTGTGGCATACGTAATGGGATCGGGATAAAATCATTTTGATCGTAGTCACGTCGGTGAGGTATTCGATTGCTCCGGTAATCAGTGAGAATGCTGCTGAGTCAATATATGAAGGACAATGCGTCCTTTATTATTCAAATTTGGTTAAACTGATTATCGGAATAGACAGGGTGGCCAATAGAATCCAAACAAAATAATCCAATGCAACATAGTTTATTTATAACAGATAACACCGGTCAACGATCAAAGGGCTCAACCTGATATCCATTATTGTTAATGTATAATTGGAAGCATCGGAATGTACGACTGTGAATGCATTGTAGATTTATGAATGGATAGGATTTCATGCTTGACGATGTCGTTTAGCTCGTTGACTGTACGACTATTACTCGTCAGGACTTAAGACTTGATCATTCCCTATAAGGCATTGTAGCAAGAGCTCAAGTCTGGGCTGTTTGTAGGCCAGGCTAATGGACTATACTTTCCGACCCACTGATCAGGAAATTCAGCATTGAGAAGCTCTCTGGTCGAAATCGCCGTATGAGCTAAAGCTCCGTCTTTTGAAAATGACAGGAAAATGTTGGTGCATTTTCTCCAATTCTGCTTTAAATTCTGTGTGCAACATTTCTATGTAAGCATTGGCCGTTATCATACCACTGAGAAAGAATGGCCCAATGAGGTGGTAGGCATTTATTGCCAACCGAATCATTGCAAAGAGTGGATTCTGGACAACCTGTTCCCACAAGTAGGAAGTTTCTTTGGTCCGAGTTGATTTGCTTCCCTATCAGATTGAAAAACAAAATTGTCACATCTTCAGGGATAATCATATTTCCCAAGGATGGCTTTGCAGCACTGCACTTGAAGCTGCTAGCCTCTTTAAGGATTTGAACTTGACATGATTTCCAGGTTCTCAATTCCAAATCGTCTTTAAAAATTCGCTGCAGACTGGTTCGTGGAATATCCAACTCTGTTGCTCTTTTCTCGTAAGTGAAGATTGTCTATCACGGATTGATAGATATGGTCCACATAATCTCTCCAATGAGAAGGGCGACCTCCTCTAGGTTTTTCAAACCGCTTTCAAACAACTTCGTCATCCACAGGAAAATGATTCTTTAGGTGGTTCACAGTTATATTTTTCTCGCAGATTTGTCCTGGTTTAATTTGTCAGATCTAAACAGTTACGCTGCTTTTTGCACGTGATATTTAATTGATTATGGGAGGTTATCAATTATTATAAATTAAAAGTGTACTAAAATTTCCACATCATTGCTAATAAGTTCAAACAATTATTATATTTTAGTATTAATTATAAAAATGAAATAAAATTTTGTTAATATTTTTTTACAGAATTTAGTAAAGTATACAACACTAGCGCGCACGGCCCGCTTCGCGGCCCTCTCTTGCCGGGGGTTCAATTTTTTTTATATTATAAAAGCCCATGTCACTCACTGCCTGCCTCACTAATGCTGTAAGGTAAATTTTTGAAATAATAACAGAATTTTTCATAATAAATTGATATTTTTCCACATTAAATACAGAATTTTTCATAATAAATTGAT
>MQRK01249303.1:9384-20130 GCA_001938485.1 Girardia tigrina
CAATGTATTGAACATAATGGACTTTATTTCGAATCATAATCTTTATTGTGCGTTGTTTTATGAACATTTTAATTTTTAATAAAAAGTGCCCCACAACTTATGACTCACCCTAATATGAGCACACTGTATTCCACCGACGGGCGAGTCGGTTTCGTGTGCGGGGATCGAACGCACCTCCTATCCTTCCGAGCGGATCCGGCGGTCCCTAGGCCGGTAACGTGGTACGAGAAGCCGCGGCCTACCGATTACTCAGCAATGCGCCTGCTGGGGACCACACGGTCCTTCTTTGTGACATGCCCAGCCTTATACAACTTTTGAATAGTTACTTTTCCGTTTGTATTCATTATTTCTTTGATTACTGTACTGATTTGCGAAATTTCTTTGTTGGGTTCGTTATTTACAGTGTGGTTTACGCTTGCCTACCGTTCTACATTCCTCGTGTTTATCTACCGTATTGTACGCCGCAACTGTTTCTTCTTTTTTTTCATTTTCCGTAGTTCATACATATTTGAAACTACATCTTTTATGTCCTTTGTTTCGATAGCTCCTCTCAATTTCAATACCCTTTTCACCTCATAGACGTCAACCATATTCATGCAAACAAGGTTGAGCAGCGTTTTCTTAGAAAGTTTTTTTCTGTTAATATTGTTACTAATTCTTCGGGTTTTTGAATATTTCTTCAGGATCTGAAGATCCCCAATAAAGATTTAAAATATTCTTCATTGTGTCAAGCAGAGATTTTTCTTTCACAAATACCGTTTCAGTTTTTCTTTATACGTATTTCCATCTGCTTCTGAAAATTTTGTGATTGCTGATTGAGTCATGAAGATCGTCACCATCACTAATTTTCTATCTTCTATTATACCCATAATATCAGCATAACGTTCGAAATTTTTTATGAAGTCATCTAATTTCGACTCGGATACATCAAATTTTTTCGTGTCCCATAATGTTCGTTGTCACATGAGCTGTGGTTGCCATATTAACAGCATCCATATGAGTTTTACAACATTTATTAATATCACAAACGCATTCACTATTAAAAAATTTTCTTGATCAATATATTTCTGAATTAATACTATTTCTTTCAATAAATGAACATCTTTTAATAAAAATTATTAATCAAAAGATAATTAAAGTGATACTTTTTTTTACTACCATCATGGGATAATAGTTTGTGCATCTCTTCAATGAAATCTGTTTATTTTTCTTTTGGAATCCAGTATTTACTATTCTGAGTTACCACGATATCATTTTTTAGTGTCCATTTCCTCGTTTTCCCTCCTCTGATATCTTCAACAATTTGTTTTATTTCTTCATTATTCTTTTGCCATTTGAAACCATCTGACTCTTCGTTCAATGCAAGAATTCTCGTCTTGATCTTTCCTTTCTTGGCTTCTTCATGCATCGTCTGACATTGGCTACACAATTCACAAGAATTTCTAGACATCGCATCAGCATTTGAATGTTTCTCACCTTTTCGATATTTTATTTTCATGTCAAGACCACTCAGAACATTTATCCATGTTTGAAATTGCGGTGTAATTTGGTTTTTCGAAGTCATCATAAAAGTGATAGCTTTATGATCCGTTCGTAACAAAAACCTTTTCCCATACAAAAATGTTTACAATGTTGAGTGAAATAATAAATAGCAAGCAGATCTTACCTTTTTATGCAATATCCAAGTTCATGTTTATTCATTTTATGGGAACTATATGTAATTAATCCTTCTCTTTCACACATGTCTTTCTGTCATAGCACCGCTCCTATTGTATCAAAACTTGTATCTATATTGAGTATAAAGTCTTTGGAAAAACCAGGGTATGCCAAATGCAGTGGCTTAATCATTAATAGAAAAAATTGATGGAAAAATTAATTACTCTCAAAAGTTCGAAATCAGCACCTGATGTGAGATGTCCTTTGTTTGTTTTTGCTTTGAATTACTTAGTGAGTGATCTCCTTTTGTGCGTCTGATTGTTTTGTATTTAAATATTTGGTTAATTTGGAGACTTCAATTGTAAAGATGTTTAATTTGCTCTTTAATTCCTTATGCTCTTAATTTCAATTTGCTCTTCAATTTGCTCTGATGGAGGTCTCAATTCGTGTGTTTCGTTGTTTTATCTGTTATTTTATTTATTAATTTTGACTATAAAATAATAGTATAATAGATCAAATAAAGCTTTTGTATCTAAGTTTTTATGTTTCAAATATTGTTATATATTTTTTTATTTTTCCTTTTTTCTTCCTATTGAGATGATTGTGGATGGATTTCCAACTAATACTGATAGCCGCTAATCAGTTGATAGGCAGTGGATTATAGTACCTGTCGAGTGTCTATTGGTGTCTTTGATATAACTGATATATTATATTGATATATATTTTTGGGAGCGGACCAAAACATCGACAGTCATAAAATCGATAGAAAAAAATAGTGACAAGCCTAAAATTCACAGAAAATATCTCCATATGCCAAAAATTTGACAAAAATTCAAATAACCATATTTATCAATATAATAAAAGAAATAAACATTAATTAAAAATTTATATAAATCGAAAAATAGATCATTATTGCAACGACTATTAACTATTATTAAATATTATCCTAAATTTCTTTTTCAATGATACTTCTTCAGCGTTCCAAGACTGGTTTATATTTAAGAATACATTCCACCTGAATATTTACATATGCGTGTTCCTTTTGTAACTCTTTTATGATACTAAAAATTCCGATATGGGATCGCCTAATTACACATTCCCATCTTCTGTGCCAAGCCTCGACGATATTCTGTGCTTTTGGAATACCTTGACGAATTAAATCGATGATATTTTTTTTAGAATTTTTTTTAAGTGAGTTAAAATTGCAAAAACTGTTTAAACATTTGTAGATAATCGAGAAACGACTTTTGCCAAAAAAATTAAACTATTTTTGAGATCATTTGAATTGTTCAAGCGATACCTTATAGCAAAATGCAACTACCGTGAAAATTTTAGCTCCATAGCATAATGGAGAGTGTTTTAAAATTGCAAAGTGAGGCTGGACACGAGACAAGATTACACGAAAGCAAGTATATAAAAAGAAGGGAATGATGGTATTTAAAAGCAGCATGAAAAAGTTTCGAGAATTTAAAATGTTTTTCGAATTATCGAATTTTCTAATTTAAAATTTTAAAATTTCCATTTTTTTCTGTCGATGTTTTGGCTGTCGATGTTTTAGGGCAGATCCATATTATTCGTATTATTAGTAGTCGTTAGATCATCTTTCAGCTTATTCAGTTGACCTAATTATATTATTAATAATTTAATGTTGCTGTCTTATTGCATTACTTTATTATTTAGTATCTGGAATTAGATTTAAGTCCTTATCTGATTCACTCTCTTATCCTTTTTCTTGCTACCAATAGACTTTAGTTAGTCATGATTGTAGATAAGCAGTTTGTGCTGGTTTTTTACATGCTCCAAGAATGCCGTATTGCTCTATCAATCCTCATGCCTGTTATAAGTTCAAAGAACCTGCATGTGCTCAGGACACTGCACTGCTTGCAAATTCGGCGAAGTTAGACACCCTTTATAGCAGCAATAATGAGCTGTGGAGTCATTGAGGGCTTGAAATCTTTTATATGTTTGCTTGTTATGAGGGTAAAATTTGCCATAGCTTAAGTGCAGCTGCACCGAATGTTGAGTCATTCACATTTTTCTTATAATACCATTGTAGATGACAAGTCAACTTTAACAGTTCCTTAATCTTAAAGAAAAAAATGCTTGATTTTTTTGTATTTGAATGTTGCGTTTGATCGCAGAGCGGCAATTTGAGGATAGTAGCCACTATCAGAATCCGCAACCCCAAATATCAGTCTTAGGTTGTTATTAAAAAATTCATTACCTGACGGAGTACATTTAAAATCATAGTCTACAATCAATCAGTCCAAATGAGGACCGAATAACGTTTAATTGTCAACAAAAACGTCATGAAGTTTTGATACAATAATTCATCAAAATCACAGAAACTGGCCTTAACGAGGACAGAATTACGTTCAATTGTTATTAAATTCATATAATTTTTTTCGATGTAAATAAATTCCCATTCTGTAATTTCCTCCATCAATATCACATTATCCTTTAGTATTTCCATCTTTATTTTCTCTTCACAAGAAATGAAGCAAAAAGTTAATCTGCTTTTGTATATTTATTTTCATGGTTTCTATACAATTCATTTAAATTCAATCTATCCATCAATTTTTTTGATTTTATTTTAACTATTTAAATAATTTCCTCCATACTCACTTCATTAATAATTTTTTATTATAACACAAGTAGGGGAAAAATGAGAGTTCTGGAAAACTCTCTAGGGGGGGGTGGTCCAGTGGTCCAGAACTCTCATTTTTCCCCTACTAACACACTTTTTACTTCGTCAGAATCAGACTTCTTGTTTTTTAATTAATTCTCAAAACACTGCGCTGATTTTTAATTGTGTCTTTACAACTCAGATGGCACCTTAATATTTTAATCCCTATAATCTAAAACTAATTTGATTAAAATTTGTATATAATTGTGATGTCTAATTTTCAAAACCAATTTATTTATTATTACTTTATTTATTATTTATTTACATTATTTAAATATTATCAGTATTATAATATGTATTATATTATCGGTATTATATTATGTATATTACACGCGTAATTACACGCGACATTAAGTCGTTAAGCGAATTAAATTTAAAATTAATTTTTAAAATTTAAATTTGATCGATAAAACGATCATTAGTATTATTTTCATTATTATATTGATAACTGACAGAGATTGAAAGCTATTTTACTATATTGTTGTTAAGAACATTAATTGAATTTTCATTACAATTATTTGCATCCCAATTTGAATTGCCACTAGAACAATTCTCCGTAAAACTTGCGTAGCTCGATGTCGTTCTTGATTGATAATTTTTTAATAGTATTCTTTAACGTCTTATTATTCGAACAAATTTAAATTACAATTTAATTATTACAAAAATAATTTATACTTTAAATTAAAATATTTTTATTTATTTTAAGAAAATTATTATTAAAATATTATTTATGAAATATTAATTTAATTTTAAAATTGGTTGCTTAAATTTTAATAAATGATTAAATAATCTGACGTTTTAAAATATTTAAAATATCAATCTACCATCTGGGTAGATTTTTTAAACACAACCATAAAACAACATACCAAACAACATACAATAAGCACCATTCAAAAATATTCCTAACAATTGTAATTATATTTTTGTTGTTGTGAATCATTAATTGTATATAATCATTTATTAGGTCGTCTTTGTGTATTTTTGTTTATCAATTCGATCCTATATCCGATCATCTAATCTAATAACAATCCTAAATATGTATTCTCAAGAATTCCGAGCAAAAGAACATTAACAAACAAATTTTACTCCTTAATCGTTTTCACCACTATCAAAAAAGTTGACTATAAAACATTTCATTACATATTACCTATCAAAGTTTTACTGCCAAAAAATTATTGTTTTTGAAAAGTTACGAGTTTTGAAAAATTGAAGGAATTATTTTATTATTTATCTCCTTATAATTACCCCTCATGTTTATCGAAGTGTTTCAATTTATTATACCTTCTTTTTTCTTTCGGTGTTGGTTAAATAATCACTAATAAATATTATATATGTCACGACCCTTTTGTTCATAACAGTTTTAAGTGCTCAAAGCCCCCAGTGACTATTAAGGGTCAGCCACAACCCAACCTCAATTCATTATTTGGTCATAACTCAGTTTAATATTTATCCTCGTTACTATACATTATAGGGTCGGACGCCTCTTCTCGCTCGACATCTGCCTTGCAGTGCCGAGTCTGAAGGGCCATCGGGTTCGGGTATACATGGGATGAGCTAAGGGCCCCCCACTTAGCAAAGCGTCGCTCGGGGATGATATATACTCTGTCTCTGTATAGTATGAGACTTACGGTACTTTTGTGTATAATATAAAACTCATTACACTGTTGTGTGTCTATGTTTCAGAAACTTGAGGCAATGTTATGTCTACCTGTAAACTTGCTGCGCTGTTATGTATCTCTGTTTTAGAAAATTAAGGCAATTTATTCTGTCGTGTAGGATTAGACTTGCGGCATTGTTATGTCACTCGGTAACTTGTAATATTGTGGCACTCCCGAGGACCTTATCTGTCAGAATGTCAATATGTGCCATTGTTGCTGCTTAACATTACTATCTCTCAATATATCGACCAGCATCTCCTTATCGTTAGTTTTCGCCGAATGTGCTATGAGTTATCGGATTTAGCCAGATCATTAATTCCCGAATTTATCTGTTAATCAGCATTATAGTCGTTGTTATCAAATCGACATCGAAATTATTAACATTCACCACGAACAACATTAAATTAATTCAACTCCTATAATTAGCAAAATATTATACGATCAATTCAAAGATTGAACTCGTCATCGTTAGTAAATGAAAATGTTACTAGTAATAAAGTGCGGAATTTTCTTACGAAATTCATTATATTATATTCGATAAATTCTGAGTATTCCCTGGAACGGTTCTTAACTATTTTTCGAGACACTATTAAATATTTATCAAATAAAATTTCGTAAAATAATTAACTGGGTCAGAAAATAACAAATCGACATTAAATAAATAAATTCGAATTTCGTTCATTCAATCATAAGTCGTAAAATCTACCTTAAAATTTTTCTTTCGTTTTAACTTAATCATCAGGATAAATTAAACTCAAAAATATTATGAAAATTATTAAAATTCATTTATGCACTAAGTCGAATATCATTAAAATTCATTTGTGCATTAAATCATTAATATTCACTTATAAATCGTAAAACTCTATCGAATTCAAAATATTACGAAAGTCGTTAAAATTTATTTATATGTTAAATCATAGAACTCAGAAATAAATTATCAATTGTTTTAACACATTAATCTTATTTTGCCGCGGCGCTGCGAAAACAAACTGCAAAGGATTTTCTTAACAAAATTACATTCCTCGCCACGGGCGCACTTGCGGTCTCATTTTCTCGAGCCACGATTCGACGTGGTTGTCGCTTATAAACGCGGACATGGATATCGACCTTATGTCGATAATTACAGGGATTATCTGATCCCTTGCGTCTTCTGGCGATGGGCCCGACGATGATTCAAGATGAGGCATTACTACGCGAGGGACGCGGCGGCGGCAACGATGATACTTAATTTATTTGCGGTAACTAAAAGATTAAAACTTATCTATCAATTATAATTTATATAAAAAGAGTTATCATTTTATACATTTATTGAGTCATCATTAAAATCCTTTACAAAGAAAATAATTACATTTATTTAGCTTCGATAATCGCCCAGAAATGGTACGGAGGAAGTTGGTTCGGATTGATTCGTGAGTAGTCAAGTATGCTTCTTTCTCTCCACAAATAATCGTCGGATTTATGTGTTGTCCTTCGGCTGCTTGAAACTATCGCGTTAAAACGTGCTCTTGAGGTTCAGAATAAGTCAAAAACAGGTTTATCAATTTTAATGCGCCAAATTAAATGTGTCTAGAATGTTTTTTTTCAGTGACGAAGTGCTTGTCTCTTTTATAATATTGGATGGACACCCCTTCGTTCCATTTCCGCCAATCACCCAACGCCATCTACTCGTCTGGGTTTTTCGCTGCTGCTGGTTGGATAACCAAGTAAGTATGCATTCAAAAATAATTTAAAAATTCTAAAAACTTTCTTTTATTATAGACTTTGGAGCTCGTGTGCCGGTCCACGTCATCATTCCCTGAGCCTGCATGCGGTCAATTCAGGTCATACGAGTTTATTTTTAGATCGCGGCCTGAGTCACGATAATTTTTTAATTAATCTTTGTTTTTTGTTTACTAATTTATGTATCTTTGCAGGGGTATATCTTTTCCCAGGAAAATGCTGTGATTCCGCGGGCGGTGTCTAGGGATTGGCCTCGCTGAGGACTACTCGTGAAGGGTCGGCTGGCCTCCTACAAACAACGGATCGTCCAAGAGGTGACTTAATTGTTTTCTGTCGGTTTTTTCAATTAATTATTTCTTGTCTGGGCCGTTAACTCTTCTCAAGGTGACGCGATCTTTGGACGCGGTATCAAGGCAATGTCTCTCGTAAAGTGCTATCAGGGGAGGTACAGACCTTCAATTTCTGGCATCAGGAGAGGATTTATCGACTTGTCGGCTTTTCTTTACGTTATATTCTAGCCTCGCAGATTTATCCTCGGTACTCTGCCGGCCTACAAGGTGTCACGTGGATATCTCCGAACTGTCGGGTGTTTGACTGTTATGATTCCGAATACATGTATTGTTATTGTCTTTTTCTCTTTTTATAACGTGTTTGATTATAATGGGTTTTCGACCGTGTAAATTGTTTGTTGTTCAATATAATGGGTTTTTGACCGCAACATATATTTAAAAATTTTCATTTATATTTTTTGTTTGTTAAAGCTAAATTTTTTTGTAACTGAATAGTCTTTGCTCAATTAATTTAGTTTAACAATAATAATTAAATTTATTTTAATTTTAACCAATGAAAATTTTTAGTAAATATTTTTGAAGATTTTAGATTTTCCAATTTTTTTAACAAATAAATAGACAGAAATTATAAATCATGTGTGCAAATGTTCAACTATGGGTTGTTCTAAAGATGATGAAAATTGTATTTTTAATAAAAAATAGTCAATGTGTGAGTTCTTATAATTTTTACCCTGATGCATTTCTCAATTTCCAACATTTCAAAGCAGTGAAAGGTGATGAAGATCATTTGATTACAGAATCTACACTAGATAAATTGCCTAATAGATTAACCTAGCATTCATATAGTATTTTGCATTATATTTGAAATATTAAATATGTAGCAAAATATTATTAAACTAAGAGAATGTATTTTTCTGCCTTAAAACTGATTTACAAAGAGAAAAGATTTGTAATTCAAATAACTAATTAACTATATTGACTCTCATAAACATATGAAAAAGAGAGGAGAAAAAGGATAAAGAGAAGATTAATGAGCGGTTCCTTAAGACAAGAAATTTAAAGGCTGAGAAATGGAGACCTTCAACAAATGAAGATGTGGACAAAAGCTTATTGAAAAGCTTTCGACTAATTTATAACGAGACAGTTTGTTGTTTCCCAAAAAGTCAAATTCTAATAAATTAAATTTTAATTACAATTTTTATTATTAATCCGACATATTTGATCTTTTTTAAAAATTTATATAAGTCATTTAAAATTATTTAATTATAAATATGATATTACAATTTAATTACTCAAAAACCCCTTTTAAATACAATGTCTCAAGATAATCAGTTATGTGATGAAGATGATATAAGTAACGCAGAAGAGATTCCACATCCATCCCCTAACCAGATTCTTGACTTACTCTTTCTTGGGCAAAGAACTACTTACGCTGCAATAAATTAATGTTTTGATTCAGTGGCCAGACATTTGCCCACAGTTGATTTTTGTGTGAGTAGGGGAAAAATGGACACGCGGCACACAACCCCCGGGAGGGGGGGTCGTTACTAGTTACCGCGGCTACCATGGTAATGGTCACGGTTACCATAGCAACGGTCGCGATCACCCTAGCAACGGTTCCGGTTGTCTTGGTGACGGTAACCATAACAACGGTAACCAAGGACGTTTTTCATTAGCAGCGGATACAGTGATCCAAGGTGGTTGTAACCATGGTAACGGTTCCCGTATCCATAGCAACCGTGACGTCAGTAGTATGTAAATTATTGTTATAGAACAACAATGATTTTTAAAAAAAATGAAATGAAAAAAAATAATATTCACATGCCATCAAAGATGGCATCTAAAAACTTTTTTTCTAAAAAATTATTTTTTGCTATAACAGTAATTTACATACTTCTGTAAAATAATTTTTTCAAAATATTTTTTTTACTCGCTCAAAAAAATTTTTTTTATTTTTTTATTTTTGATTTCTCCTTTTTTTATTTTTTTTATTTCGCTTTAATAAATAATTTTATTTTTTATATCTACTTAAAAAATTTTTATCGGTTTAATTTCCAAAATGTCAAAATTTTCCATAATAAAAATGGATTCAAAAAATTTCAAAAATTCAAATTCTAAAAAATCAGAACAGAGTACCATCTCAACATCTTTCACAACAAAAATTCTAAATTTATATAAATCAAATTTTAAAAATCAATTGTTTCCATCTAATTTTCGTTTACTCCTAATTGGAGAATCTGGATGTGGGAAAAACGTTCTTCTAATGGAAATGTTAACAAGACCTGGATTCTTAGATTATACCAACTTAATTTTCTATTCCACAACAGTAAATCAACCAGAATTGACTCTCTTAAAATATGCATTTAAAAATGGAATAACAAAAGAAGGAATAAATGATATTTTTGATAATCAAGAATTATTATATAAATTAGTAAAGAAAGACCACCCAATGTTAGCACCACCATCACCAGAATTATTAGTACAAACATATTTATCACTAAGCAAAACTCTCTTCATTCGACATCGTTCTAAATTGATAATTTTTTATTAATGTTTTTGTAGCGACAACGAAAATATAATTTTTATTTAATCAAAAAAAAACTCGCTTTCAATATTTGTGCCAAACATTAGTTCACTTAAACAAACTGTTTTTTGCATCAAAATAATTAACTCTATACAACATCCCCACCAGATTCGTCAGAACACGAATCTTCATCAACCACATAATCCTCTAAAT
>MQRK01249304.1:2627-17563 GCA_001938485.1 Girardia tigrina
GTAATAATAATAATTATTATGATTTGGTAATTTGGTAGAGTTTGAATTTTATTCATGAAAATAAACAAAAAGATTGCTATGTAATACAGTGTATAAATTTGTAGATAATCGTAAGTGGTATTTTTTGCAAAATAAATTAAAAAAAATATTTTTTTTCAAAAAATTTCAAGGAAAAGTGTATTGTCATCTAGAATACATCACTCCTGAAAATTTCAAGTCACCAGCACAACGGGAAGTGGGTGAAATTTCGATCGCAAGATTTGATCCATACAGACAAACAAACAAACAAATGAAACGTAATAAAAGCTTGTAAAAAATCAAGAGATAAATGATCATATTTTTAGTGTTAATTTATATCGAATGTGTTTTATAACTATGTAACCCGTTAAATAAATTATAATATAAAGTCAGTATTTTTAAAATTTAATTGATAAGAAAATTAAGGAGACTGCACATTTTTTATAAAAAAAGGATGCATAAGTTCCGAAAGAATTGAAAATACTGTGATAAGGTATTATTCAAAATGTGTTTATATAAGCACGTTACATCTTTGCAAAATATATTAATTTTTTATAATTTGGTTTAAATTAATAAATTCAAATTTAAAACTCATTTTTTATCTTTTGTTTTCTAAAAAATGTTAAATGTAAAAAAGTTAAGTTAAACATATTTCTTAAATAAAGAAATTTGTTTCTAGTTGTTTTTAATAAAATTTTGAATGAAATATATCTAATTTATCAAAACTTGCTTGAATTGTTTTTAGAAAATGTATAAAAATATTCATAAAGTTAAAATATCATTTTAGCAAACTGAAAATGCAGAAAAGAAATTTCATTGTCTCAGAAAAACGGCTTAAACAATGACGTTAAAGTCACCACATTCCTACAATCTAAGTTGACAGTGAAATTTTAGAAACATTTCTTTTGTGTTTTGAATTGTTAAAAGTAATGTTTGATTGTTTTCTGATTTGTTTTTCAATAATTACAACTACTACTAGCAACTTCTGTAAACAGAATAAACATACATTATATGAATTAAGTATTAATAATCCAACATTTATGATTTAGTAAATCGCTGCAAAAATAAATCGAGTGAGACTCCGACTTTAGGTTAAAATGATCAAAAAATGTCTATGCTGGTTTGCCGTGCAGTATGAACATAGTAGGAGGGCTTGAAATTCCATTTCATAAGACAATGATACTTCTAAGTTGGATATTGAAACACATAAGCGAGGACCATAATTTGTTGGATGCCCCTGGGATGGGACTTCGATTAGAGCTACCTGCAAAAAGAATTATTAGATCCTTGTTCTTGCGATATCCTTAATTTGATCTCTAGATTGAGTGAAGCTTACAGTTATTAGTAGTAACACATTTATTATTATTTCTGTAAGAGACTATTGTTGATCATTTTTAATTTTCAAAGAATACAGCGATTAAAAAAGTAGTATCATTTATAATCTAAATTAAAGAAATATTTGAAACTAAAAATTAAAAAATGTAAAATAGAAAATGAAAATTTATTAAAAATATTTTTTTACCTTTTGTATTTTTAATAAATTTTGTAAGTTTTAACGGTGTCTCTGATTTAGAAAATGCAAGTAAATACGCTACCTAACAATTTCAATTACTTGTGTTCAGTTTTTATTGAATATCTCTGAATTTCATATCATTCAAACAATTGAATCACTTATATAAAGTAATATTGAAATATTTATAAAAATATTTTTTTAGTATTTAATATATCATATGAAACACCTTTCAAAAATATTCCTCACATAAATAAACTGAGATTAGAAAATATTTTACCAACAGTCGTCTTTTTAATAAAACTTAATCATAAAAACAGCCCATGATGAAAAAAGAGTGTTTTCATAGTGATTGTGTTAAAATTATATATTTTAATAAATCTGAAAGCTTTAAACATATATATTACAATAATGTCTTCTGGTAAACAATTTATATAAAAAATATAAAATATAAATTATTTCATTTCAGCTTTTTTAGAAAAAAATTATATAATTAAAACATTTTAAAAATTCCTCAAAAGAAAATATAACAACATTTTTTAATTATTTATTAGTTAAAGAAAAACGAAAAAAATATAAATCTTTAATGGTAATTTCTATTAAAATCATTATTCATTTGAAAAAAATTCTAACATAAAGAAATATATCCAGAAAATATTTTTTCAATTAAGAAAAAAACTAATATTTCTATGTTATATTTTTAAATTATATTTTCCAAAAAAATAAATAATTTCACAAAATGAAAAATTTAACATATATCAATCCTTTTCGAATATTTACATTCATTTGATTTTAATTTTTAATGAAATATATGGATGCTTATTTTTAGTTTAAAAAATTAAAAATTATTGTTAAATAAAAAAATTAAACAGCTTAAACATTAAAAAAATAAAAAAAGAATAGAAATTTTGAATTTCTTTTTAATTATTTAATTATATCTAATTATAATGAAATAATTATATTCAATTATAAATTATAATTATCAATGTTGTACGACAACTACAAAAATTTTTAAACGAATTTGTAAACTGATAATTAAATTTTAATTTCGAATTTTTTAACGTAGTGAAAAACAAAGAAGCTTCTTTTAAGTAACCATTTATTATTTAAAAATTCACGACATCTTTTGTTCTTATCAGAACATCATCAGTTGGATCGTCCATTGATATGATAGATTTATAAAGTTACCAAAATAAAACCAAAAAGAACTCTGTATCAAACACAAAATATTTATCAAAATTTTGTTTAGATAGAAATAACTTAAAACACGAGAAAATTGTTGAAATTGATATTATCTACAATTTAAAAATTTTTGGACTTCTTTATGTGATTCTGATAAATTTTCCATTCATTTAATTCAGACTATGTTCCATAATTGGGTCCATATTCTTCTTCTTTTTAATGATACGTTGACAAATTAATTATTGAATCAGAAACTTTAAATTTCATTATTCCAGCTTTCTTGTGTAGTTTCTCCAATTTTTATGGTGTTTTAATCAGATTAAGAGAATGTTTCTTTGTATGATAATCCAGAAGTCATCGTTCTAACGAAGCTAATACACATTTTCTGGGCACAGAAAATATTGAATTCATTTTAAATGTTTAAAGAGTAGTCCACATGTTTGGGCGTTGACTTGATAATAGCAGTAGATAAACAACTTAAAGAGCTTGGATTGTTTGGGATTAGATGCTGATAAGGAAGATGTACTGTGTGAAAGAAATCTCATGGAAGGTCTAAGATGAGCGCTAGTTTGATCAACAAATACCCAGAGCATATCGTAAGCAATACACCCTTTCATCAACTGTTTTTTACGGCCGCTGACTTTTCTATTTCCTGATGCAATTTCAGATTTTAATACTCTTTTTACTTCACGTACACCTTTTTGACTATTATACACCACTACGCTTCGGTCAAAACAATTGACATATCCGTATCACGTATTTTGTTAACTGATTAAGAAGTATTACTCGGATCATATTGAACTTATTTGTAAAAGATTTATCTTCAAAAATCATTTAAAAATTACTAGTAAAGAAAAAATTGTTGGTTTGAGACAATAGAGACTAATTTTTTATTTTTATGATAGTAATAATAATAAATTTTCGATAGATAAATTTGAATAAAGAATGTCCGTTTTGGGTCAATGATAGCCGGTGTTCGCTTAGAGATTGTCATGTAAAGGGATGTGAACCGCAGGTCTCAATAGGGATGTGGGAGGACGATCCGGCCGATATTGAGCACCAGAAATCCAAGGTCAATATCGTTTGTGATTTTGTTAAATTATTTTTGGCCTAATTTTTGTTGAACTAAGCTAATTTAAAAATTTAATTTTCAAATAATAATTGTTTTTTATTTATTTACCAAAATTTTATATTTTAACTCGGACATTTTTTACGATTTTTAAATGAATTTTTGTTTTGAAAATTTTCTTTTTTAATTCAAATATAATTTGCTTGTTAATAATAATGTTTTCTGAAAATTTTAGGGATAATTTTCGCTTTTTTTGTTCTTTTGTTTCAAATTATTAGCAACATTAATATGATTTTGGGCACTCACTATGATTACAAGTTTTTTTAACTTTACATCGGACTATTGATTAATGATCTTTATATGATTATCTGAACTAATTAGGACCTGACAATTATCGAAACACTTACTGCTTTTACAAATTTTCGAGATCAAATGATCTCGACCAAATGGTCATCCATTTTGGTTTTATATTTGCTTATTTGTTATTGATATTTACTAATTACATTTTAATATATACGACTTTCAAATAATATGTATTGTTATAAATTGTAACTTTTCATGAAAAGTGGGTATATTATGATAATCTCAAGTGTAGGAAATCATGAGTTTAATCCGGATATCTACCATCATCAGTACCAAAATAAACTATTCGTGGATCTTAGTTCTTTATACATTTGAGGTGATCGACAGCGTGTGATTTAATAATAACTGCTAAATCAAAATAAAACTCTTACTTGAGATCGTTTACTACTACAATTGATGCGCTTGAGTTTTGCATTGAAGGAGAATCGGCTAGAATGGAACGAAATCCATGAAAAAATATTTTGCTTCAAGATAATTCTAGAACGCACGTCTCAAAACCAGTATCTGCAAAAACTGAAATTAGACGTCCTAACCTAGCCGCCCATATTCTCTAGATATTGGCCTTTTGAATTATCACCTCTTTCGGTCGATGGCTCATGTTTTGTAGGAGGAGAAATTTATTTCTTACGTAAAATATCAAAATGGTATTAATTCATGGCTTTTCGCTAATGATGAAGCATCTTTTCGACGGAGTTTTCATATTTAAATTTTAAATAAATTAATCACTAACAAAATTAATTCATTCTTTGTGTCTCAATAAATGAAACAAATTAATTTCAACACCTAATTCAAATAACAATTTTTGTGAAATATTGACAGAAAAAAGCATTTAAAATAAGATCTTTGTATCCTAAAATTAAAGTCAAAATAACACTATATAACTTTAACGATTTTTAATAATGTAATGATGACGTATTAATTATATAATCACTAAATAAATTATATTAATATAAGTAATTTTATTCAAAAAATATGTTTTTCTTATATGGAAATTATACTTACGAAATTAAAAAATAATAATAATTTTTAGGTCTAATTGATTTTAATGAATTTAATGAATTTTTATTTTTTTGCCTATTAATTTATATTTAGTTTATTTTTTATTTTTTTTATCTTTTCATTTTTAAATAGAAATAAAAAAATGACTCAAACACAAATTCCAATAAATTCTAAACCTATTCAAATTTCTTTCACATATACTATCTTATTTAAATTTATAGTAAAAGAAAGTTGAATAAGTCATTAAAATAAATAATTCTATACATTGATATGATAATTTTTTTAAAAAAATCCCCAGAAACTGACTTGATTTTGAAACAAAAGAACAGTAAAGTGCGAGTACGGCTTATTCAGTTGATATGAAGACTGCATTTATAAAGACAAACCTGTTTCTGAATTCATCAATTTAGTGAGCCTAAGTCACGACTTTTAAATGAATCGTTTCACTCTTTAAAGATGTCACTTGAATAGAGACAGAAAATTACAACAATTAATAGCGGTAAAGGAGGTTAATTAGGTTTTCAAGTCAAATGAAACACTTTTCTTCGGTTTCTTTATATATTTCTTTGTTTCATTTTGCATAAGAACGAGAATAATTGATTTTGATTGTAAATTATTCTTTTCATTTTTCTCGATATTTTTCATAAAATTTTTCGTAAGTATTTATTTTTGAACAATAATTTATTGTTTAAGTAAATAAAAAGATTTAAATATTATACTAGAAAATATTTGCACTAAGAAGTCTCAAATGATACTTGTGGAATAATTATGTTAATAATTGTGAATTGATATATGTGTTTTAGTCTTAATATTCGCAAGTATAAATAACTGATTCAAATAAAAAAAATTTGCGACTCTTAATTTACTTATTACAACAATAATTGAAAAGTTAATATAAGACTCATTAAACTTCGAATATTTGAGAAATTCAAAACAATAGTTTGATAATCATTTAATCAAATAAAATTTACACAAAAACTGAAACTATTTGATGTCTGGTAAGATATGAACATTAAGTTTCATTGACCCAAAAAATAAAATATAAAATTGGATAAGTACACTAATTCAAATTTTCATTGAAATACACATAGTGCTTTTCAGAAATACTTTCAAAGATAAAGGGAAAATATAATTTAAAATATAATAATAAAATATTATATAATAAATAAACAATAAATAAAGAAATAATAATTAATAAATAATATAAAAAAGATTGTTAAAAACCACATTTTTAATCGGATAAAAAACTGCAAGACAGAGCCTCGACAGAAGTGGAGCCAGTCGGGGCAATAAACTAAAAAATATCGGTATTTATAGTAAAAGTAGTATAACAGATATTATAGATGTAATGAGCGACAAATCAGAAAATTTTCTCCTATACAAGAAAACAGCAGGATTTAATTATCTTATAACTAAAGACATGGAGTAAATTTCCTTTATACAATAACCTTTAAATCAATGCTGACCAAAGCAATCGTTATTCCACTCTATTTATTAGCTTACTTTCTATATATAAAAAACAATTAAAATTAATATAAAATAATTATAATTTATAAGTAGATATCTTGCACTTAATATTTTTTGGAAACTCTGAATATTCCGTTTTTTTCCCATTTTGGGATCTTAAAATGTATTTTTCGATCAAACTTTTACATAGTCATTTATTGTCATCGAGGATGAGTAAGTGTGCAAAGTTTGAAGAAAACCGATTGAGTAAAAAGCCTTCAAAAATAAGTTTCTAAATTCCATGGATATATATATATATAAATTATTATAATTTTATAGTAATTTTAATTGTTTTTTTAATTAAAATTTTTTAAATTTGAAAAATTGTGTTGGCAAAGTAGAATGTCTGCATAAAGAATGGATTAAAAAATTTAATTTTTTGATGTACTAGTTTTTGAAATGCATCCCATATTTTTTGTTAAAAGGAAATAAATTCATTTTGTTTTCTGGTATAGGAGAAAATTTATTTTAGTATTTTTGTCCGAATAAAAATGTAATTTTTGTTAATCTTTTTAATATTTATTTTATTTTAGACATTTTACTTCTAAAAAATACGTAGTTTTAAAATTTTTTATATTTTATTTATTTTATTTGACAATTATTTAATTATTTTTTTTAGTTCAATTAGAAACGTGATTTTTAAAAATCCTTTTTATTTTATTTATTTGTACATTTATTTTATTTTAGTCTTTTTATAATTTAAATATGAAATTCAAACACAACTCACAATAATTGTTTCTTTTGTATCAATTAAAAGTTGATTCGAAAATTTAAGTCTACTCAACGATTAATTGAAATTCCTTGTTTTTATTTTTTTATCCATCGATTTATTGTTACCTTCTTCATTGAACGATTTTAAAAATAAATCAGATCACTGAGATTTCTTCTTTCAATTATCAATTATAAAAACGAAACCATGAAACATAATCCTCGATGATATTTGTTTATAATTGTAATCAAATTTGAATAATGATTCAAAATTTAAAGATCGATTTTTTTAACAAAAAATTATTTTCTAATTTAATTTTAAATTGATTACACGACCAGAATCAGAGAAAAAAAGAGAGATTGTCAAAGGTGTCGTTTTGTATATGGTCGGTTAATTCAACGTTATCATTTTCCGCTCCATTTATTATTATTATTAAAATTAATAAAAATATTAAAAATAATATTAATTCAAAATATCATATACATTTATAGAAAATACTAAAATTCGTACTATACAAATTTTTTAAAATAACTGTTTAGTAGGCTTTCCCTTTTCTATATGTCTACATATATTTAAATAATTATCTTAAGTACGTTAATTTATTTATGTTGTAGTAATTTTATTTTTAAGATATATTTAAATAATTATCTTAAGTACGTTAATTTATTTATGTTGTAGTAATTTTATTTTTAAGATATATCCATTTTCAAAAAACAAGTGCAAAACTATTACAACAATTTTTTTGAAAAATTACAGGGTTATTCAATTCTTACACTCATTTATTTGGGTTTATAAAGTCATTTATTCAAATCTTTCGATTAATTGAGTAGTATCATTTTTAAAAGGTTAAAGGTTGAAGGGTGAACAATAAATTAAATCAACAAAACCGTAAATTTAAACAAGGAAGCCATGAAGAGTACTGTTTAAAAACATGAAAGTGGCATCTTTTTTAAATAGCTATATGAAAATGGACGAAAACTTAACAACAAAAAATTAAAGTCTCAGGTTCCGGTTAATAGAAGTATAAACATCAGTATGATGATATTTAAAGGTTGACATCGTAGCTTACAAACCAGTGCATATAATACCGTGTTTCAAATTTCGTAGTTCATATAATGTTATATGTAATGGAAGGAGAATTCGGATATATTTTTCTCTTTCATTAACGTTATTGAATAATTAGATAAAAGAAATTAATAATATTCATTCAAACAAGGGACACCAGATTGTTAATGAATATAATTAATAATAAGTATTTATCTGACCAAGTACTAATGAGTGTGGCCAAAATTGTCACATAGAATTTGTTGTACGAAATACTGATTTCCCTTTTCAATCTGTTACTAAACATTTGTCGGGTGAACTCGCAATGTAAGTGGTTTAGGTGCCGACAGTTTAATGGAAATTCGTCGGCGAGAGTGCCATGTGAGACGAATTTCCAGTTTCGGAAAAACCAGAAAACCCGACGAATGAATAGTGATCCGGTTGGATTCGTCACAGAAAAAAACAGTGGGAAAATCAGCTTGTAGATTTTTCCAATGCGACTAAAATTAGCGGACTTTGACTGAACCAGAATACTTAAGACATGAAATCAGAACAAAAGAATTATACTACTTCGACATATGATGTCGCATCGTACATTGTTGTTGACAATTATCAATTAATTCTTGTACTACTTTTTCAAGGTTTTACAATGAAGAATGTAGTTCGAGATCGCTGCACTTTAATCGGCCTTATCAAAACTGCCAACATCGAAGTTGCTAATATCTCGATACAGTTCAGGAATCAGCATAATTGAAATTTGATCGGCTGTTGTCGGATGAGATGGCAGTATTTGACGGAGAATATCATTACTCTTGTCGCATGTGTCATGATAGTCATCACCAATATCGAGAAAGAATTATTCAATACCTCAAAAGCGATAAATTTGGCGAAAACTCCATTTTGCGATTGAAATTGCGAAGGACGTACGAAAAAATTCAAATAGCTTCGTGTTTAATTTATTATTATTGATTAAATCAATAATAATTATTTCCATATATAAAAATTATATATGATAGTAGTAAGTGACTACTACACTATAAATATTGATATACATCAATACCAAATAAATAATGCCAAAAAGATATTTGAAAAAAATTGTATTTTCAATATTGACCGGGAAATTTTAGGACAACCTAATACTTATTCATAAAGCAACGGTTGGTTAAACAATTTTACGGAAAACCGAAAACATTTTAGATGCTTTTACAATGAAGTTTTATTTCGCTTGTTTCAAATGGATTACATCAGTTCTATGTGAAGTCATGAATAAAATATAATGTTTCAAGATAAATAGAACCATATTAGCATCATTCTGATGAAATTATAATAATTATATGTTAAAAAAAATTTTTAATTTAAAAAAGATTTTAAAAATTATCATATAGCATATTTCTATATAATTTGACTTTAACCAATTATAATTTCTTAATTTGCTTATTTATAGAGGTTGGACTCAAAAGTTTCTGCCGAAATTTCAATAACAAATGAATATCAACAAAGAATTTAATCATTAACGTCACATAAGTTTTCAAAATATTCACCATCATGCTCAATGCATCGTTGTCACCTTCCCGGTAACTTTTTGTTGCCATCCTGGAAGAATTGCTGCGGTTTTGAGTCAGCTCATTGTTGAATATTGTGTATTATAGTAGATGAACTGGCGTAATCATTTCCTTGCAAGGTAGATTTCATTGGTCGAAAAAGGTAATAATCCGAGGGGGCCAAGTCTGGCGAGTATGGTGAATGTTCAAGAATGTTGAGACGAAGCTGAGTAATCTTCTCATGTGTGAGGGTAGCCATCTGGGGCCACATATGGTATCCATACGTTGCACCAATAGCGCTTTCCTATTTAAATCAATCGTCTTCTCACTGTCTCCTTGTCACTCCCAATGCACTCTCCAATTTTTCTTGTTGCAGCTCACGGATCTTCTTTGAGAACAATTAATATATCCTCTTCAAATTGTATGACGACCGTCCACTACGGGGCTCACCTCACAGACAAAGTTTCCTTTATTGAATTTTGCTACCCAGTCGGAGCATATTCTGAGACCAACTGTGCCTTCACCAAGGATGCATTTGATTTCTTTATGATTATTGGCAGTCCTCTCTTCCAGTTGTAATAAATGATTTTTCTAATATCTTCTCGAGAAAACTGCATATTCAGTACGAATACTCAGTAGAAAAACGAAAAACATTCGTAATAGATTTAAACAATGTTTAATTTCATATAAATTAAGTATTTATTATAAAAGTTCTGTTCAAATTGTGAAAATTTTAACATATATTGCTAACAAAACTACTGAAGAGTACATGGTAAAAATTTCATTAACCGCGAAGGCATAAAACCTCTTTTTAGAAAGCTTTATTCATCGTTAGAAACTTTTGAGTCAAACCTGTCTGTATATTATATTTCTCTGATATTCTGTACAAAACAAGACTCGTTATTTGTTCATTAGAAATGGAACATTAAAATATTACGAGTAGTAAAATTATTTGAGAAATAAATGATAATTTATGGACATGAAAATGTTTCTTTTTCCGTTCTTTTAATTTGTTTAATTTTTTTATTATTTGATTTAACAAAGATTTATTTTAAATTTTCCGATAATTTTTTCTGTTAATAAATATAAACTAACTTAGATTAAGACTAAAAATTAACATTTTAATTTTTTTATCAATCGAAAAAGTTTACATTGTTCAATATAAAAGGAATTACCTTTTTTGATATAAAGAAAAAGAACATTTTTGGTTTTAATATTTTTATTTTAAGGGAGTTAAAATATCTTCAAAAGAATATCTGAACTCCCTTTAGCTAATACATTTACATAAAACAAATATTTTGTTTCTAAATATACATTAATTATAACAGTAAACGGAAGGAGATAAAAGAAGATTCTTTTAACAAACTAAGGTCTGACGAAGTATTTAATTTATTTAAAAAAAACTTTACACCTTTTGTGCACTATTTTAAGTGCGCCATGGACAGTTGGACAATGTTAAACAATTATACTTGGTGGTGAGAAATCTTTCCAAATAATAGAGAAGAAAAGTTTTGATGATAAATGATTTGTTTTTGACTGCTATAGATATTGGAGCTTGTGAAGTACAAATTCAAATTTAAGTTTGTTTTATTACGGAATTCGTTGCATAAACAAAATATATTTCGTGTCCACAAGTTTTTATTATTTTTTTCTTGGTTTCTATATATCTTGACTGTTTGTAAATCTTGGTAATTAATAGCCGACCTTATTAAATTTCTTCAATATTTTTATTGATTTTGTAGTCTATTTGTAATTAAACATTTATACAATTTAATAAACAATTATACGCCATCACACTCTATCCCCAAAGAATAATACTATATAAATATACGTATATATGAATAGGTTATTACCATATAATTATTTTTTTTTCATCAGTGAAAGAATGTTGTTGGAAAAAAATTATATGTAAAGCCATTGTAAACAGAAATATAATGTTTAGATAAACTTAAAACCATAATATACAAAGGTTATTTTGTCATTAAACAAAAAGTTTTAAACTTGAAAGTGATCATTCAATTTCGAAAGTAACTTTTTTCAATTTAAAATTCATTTGGTTTGGTAATATTTATTTTTTATTGATTGGATAGAAAAAAATAATAATTATAATTATTTAATTTTGTTAGTGTTAATTTGGTATTTATGTGAAATTACAGCTAAAAATTCGACACCAAAAAACTTTATTTTTGATTATTTACATTAATAATTACTACACATAATTTATTATTTATTCATATTCGATATAAATTAATTAATTAAAAAAATATTATAATTGTTTATAAAAATTTCAGTTGAAACATTTTTTAGAGAATATGATTATAGGAAAAGTTTCAATGTTTTCTTATATCATTAACTACAATTATAACTTTATTAAAAATTTATTAAATATAAAATAAAAAAAGCATTTTTAAAAATAAATTTTTTTTAATTAAAATATTATTTAATAACAATGAAAAAAATATTTTAAGGATTGAAGTGGCTTTACTTTGTCTATCTTGAGTATTAATCAATTAGTTGTAATATCTAATCCAGGAATAACTAATGGAGTAAAGATCAACCCATTCGGACTGATATACTATTATTAGGTGCCAATGTGGGGTAGCTAGTCTAATTAAAGATCGATCAAAATTATTAAGTGCTATTCAAATGCATATTTCTTGATTGTAGTATATACATAGTTATACGCATGTATGAGTGCAATACAGATCTTTGAACATCTTAACTTTAGTTGATACATAACATCATCCTTTTACGGAACTAAAAAAGTGTAGAGAATAACATTATTAATTTATTTTATGATTTATAAATACTCATTACTTTTTAAGAAGTTAATTTCATGATGTGTTCGTATGATTATATTCATCTTTATTGATATGAAGTCTTTACCTCTACTTATAAATTACTGTGAATTAATTGCTTGAATATGACTTTTTATGACAATTACAAACTTCTAAACCGTAATAGCGATGGCATTCGGCGGAACATTCAAAATTAAGTTTTATACGTTAGAAAGTTAATTAAACCAAACCGTTGACTATTTCATCAATGTCTCCTATGAAACCGGTTAAATTAAAAGATCTCCTCAAAAGAATGAAACCTTGAAAATAAAATGAATAAAAAATAGTTAGTTTATCGTCATCTTTTTGGGCCAAATAAGATGTATTTTTGCTTTATAAAACATGGGAAACAGCCAAAAGAATGTCATGTACCTAATAGATTTACTGCTCACAATCTATCAACTGACCGAATTTGGTGCTCTATGAATCACATAAAATATGATATGTTGATGTATATTAAACTCAAAATGTAATGTGAGACATGAATAATTAAAGCAGTTTATCCAGTAATTAATGTCGGATATTCGAAATATATTGCAATAAAATATTATTATAAAATGGCCTTTTCTAATTTATAAAAATAACTTGCCATTATTTTAAAATTTATTGAGAGAGAATAAAGTAAAATCTATATAATAAGGATAAAATAAGACGACGAGTTTCCAGATAATAATGATCTCATCATCAGGTCACAAAATGCACTAAGCAAGTACACTATATGGAAACTTGCCACAAATAAATAAAATTTATCCAATAAATTATTGGATGAAAATAGTTTTATTTCACTTTTCCTTAAAATTAAGCAAAATGCACTAAAAACAATCATTTCCATTCTCGCAAACCAACCATTGGAAGCTATCAATTGCCATTTTGGAAAGCGACGTTTTCTCTATCGTTCCGTACTTTACAAGGTAACGGAGGCATATGACAACTAACAGAGGCATATATGACAACTAACACCACACCAAAAGCTAATTTTTGAGATGAAACTTCTCACACTCAATGCAATCAACTCAATTTTAGGTCACCCAAACCCAAAACAATCTGAAATCTCAACAATGCAATTTGACTGAAATGTCTCACCAAATGGAAATCTGAGAGAACATTGTTTTCTCTCAACTGCACCAGGTTTGAGACTGGTCACACTCAGTATAATAACGCATTTGGCCAATGCAAAACAATCACAAACCGAAGAATACATTTCATTTTGAATTCCTTCGTTATTTCCAAGTTGTTCAAAAAATATTTTATATTAACTTCAGAATATAAACATGATAAAGTAAAATCTACATAATAGGGATAAAATAAGACAACGCGTTTCAAGGAAATACATCTAATCATCAGGTCACATTGCATTGACCAAATTATCCACAAATGTTTAAACTGTATTAAATAGAAATATTTTTTTCTTCCATGCTTTATAATAAATTTAGTATGTACGAACTATTTAATTGCAAAAGGAGTTTTCAAATTTTTTTGTATGAAATTTTACCTTCTACAAAATATAACAAAAAAAAGCTGTTGGCCAAGCAGAGTTCTACCCGCATTAAGAATGGAAACAAAAAAATGTTTTTTGATTTACTAGTTATTGATATTTTTTAAACTTTTAAAATTATAGATTTTTTCTTATTTTTAATTTAATATTTATTTATTTTATTAATTTTTGGTCATTTTGAGACTAACCGTTTGGGGGTGGCGGATTAACTATCCAGAAATTGATCTAAATTAAAAATTAAATAACAGTATTCCTTTATTTGCAAAAATCTATCATTCCTGAAATTATCAATCTTCCTTTTAGTTATGAAGATTGTTTCAGTCCTAAAAGGTTCGAAAGGTTTTACTAAATTCTTTGCTTTGAATTTCATGTTTAATGTAAGATCTTAAAGATCACTAATTCTTTTCAAAGTATGAAATACTTTTTGTTTTGAATAACTTTTTTGTTTTAAGTTGATTTAATATTTTCGAAACTGTATAATACATGTTATATCTATATACTTATATATTGAACAGTGTAATATCAGTCTGTTCATGTTTTACATAAATATTAGGGTGAGTCATAAGTTGTGGGGCACTTTTTATTAAAAATTAAAATATTCATAAAACAACGCACAATAAAGATTATGATTCGAAATAAAGTCCATTATGTTCAATACATTGT